>CM060086.1:0-65000 GCA_030522485.1 Stenchaetothrips biformis
AATAGATGATCAGCTGTGCCAGGGACGGATGCTGGAGCAGTCAAGTCTGGCCAGAAGCGGCTGAAGCGGGCGGCCATCAGGCAGGTGCAGATTGGGCGCAATCGCCAGCAGCGGTACCAGCATAAATGCACGATTAAGCAGGTCGTAATGCGGCACAATCAGCCGATCGCTGTTGAGGCTGGCTGTACCAAACAGCATGATATCAATATCCAGCGTGCGCGGGCCCCAGCGCTCGGCTTTGCGAACGCGGCCATGTTCCCGTTCAATTCGCTGGGTTTGATCCAGGAGCGCCTCGGCAGTAAGCGTGGTTTCAAGCGCGACCGCCGCATTGAGGTAGTCCGGCTGGTCGGGTGGGCCATAGGGCGGCGTGCGGTAAAAGGGGGAGGTAGCTACGCGTTGCGTCTCAGGCAGAGCGTCCAGGGCTGAGAGCGCTGCATCAATCTGATGCAGCGGATCGGCAAGGTTACTGCCTAATGCCAGATAAACCCGGGTCATGAGGCGTTGTTGTTATCACGACGCGGAGCCGTTGAACGGCGACGAGGGCGGCGCGAGCGGCTGCGGGGGGCCGGATCGTCTCCCAGGGTATTCAGCATCGTTTTCTGCTGTGGCGGCGCGGCAACCTGGAACTCTCCCCACCACTTACTCAGGCGCAGCAGTTCCGGATTGTTTTCTACCTCTGCTCGCAGCGAGAGCAGGTCGTAAGCAGCACGGAACTTAGGATGCTCCATCAGCTTCCAGGCCCGCTTACCGTGGCGACGAGACATACGTAACTGCAGCTGCCAGATGTCGCGAATCAACGATGTGATGCGCTTGGGAATGGCTAACGCACGGCAGGCTTCGTCCAGCGTATCGTTCATGGCCAGGGCAAAGGCATCGTAATAGGTCAGGCCACTTTCCTGCGCTATACGTTCTGCCGCTTCGAGCTGTGGATACCAGAACATCGCGGCGAACAGGAAGGCCGGATTAACCCGCATATCATTTTGAATACGGTTATCCGTGTTCTTCAGCACCTGGGCCAGCATGCGCTCCATGTGGCTGTCGCCGTTCTCGGTAAAGTTACGGGCCAGCGTGGGGAACAGCGGCTGAAATAACTGGTATTCACACAGCTTAAGCCAGGTACTGTAACCATAGCCGGCCTGCAGCAGTTTTAGCGACTCTTCAAACAGACGCGCAGCGGGCACGTCGCGAAGTAACGACGCCAGACGGGGAATCGGCTCGGCCGTTTCAGGCGCAATACGCATATTTAATTTGGCAGCGAAACGCGCAACGCGCAGCATGCGCACAGGATCTTCGCGATAACGGGTTTCCGGATCGCCAATCAAGCGAATAATCCCTTGCTGCAGATCGTTCAAACCACCGACATAATCCCGAACCGAAAAATCGGCCACGCTGTAATAGAGGCTGTTGATCGTCAGATCGCGACGTTGAGCATCATCTTCGATGCTGCCAAAGATATTGTCGCGCAGCAGCATACCGCTCTGGGCACGCTGAGAATTGTTATGATCGTCGCTGGTCTCTTCAATCTGATGATGACCGCGGAATGTCGCCACTTCGATCACTTCCGGCCCAAACATCACGTGCGCCAGACGGAAGCGACGGCCAACCAGACGGCAGTTGCGGAACAGTTTACGCATCTGCTCCGGCGTGGCGTTTGTGGTCACGTCGAAGTCTTTAGGCTTCTGTCCCAGCAGCAAATCGCGCACGCCGCCGCCAACAAGATAGGCTTCATAACCGGCTTTATTCAGACGATACAGCACCTTGAGGGCATTTTCGCTGATGTCTTTACGTGAGATGGTGTGGCTTTCACGAGGAATGATGGTCATATGACTCTCAGGTTCAACCTCTGCTGGTGCTTCCTCGTCATCACGCTTCAGGACTTTCCGGCAAAAATTAGCGACTCGGGTAAAAATGGGACACCTCGACAGTGACAATTAGGGTGTAGGTAAAATCAGCGGCTAATCATAGCCTGTTGTGAATCATTTGAGAATGCTGTTGTCTATGCATCCGTTATCAGGGCGTTATCGTGAGGTATCAAAGCGATATTCCACTGCTTCACGGCGTCAGACAGCAGTTTCTCCTGCGTTTTGTCCATCCAGCCTTCGGCGACAGGCTGCCCCAGAAAGCGTAAAGCCTGCACCAGGCTCGGCCGCGTATCCCCTTCCGGTAACGCGGGCGCATGATTTTGCTTAGAAAGTTTCTGCCCATCGGCCGTTGTTGCCAGCGGCAAATGCAAATAGTCCGGCAGCGTCCAGCCGAATTGCTGGTAAAGCGCAATCTGCCGTACCGTAGGCTCGATTAAGTCTGCACCGCGTACAATTTCCGTGATGCCCTGATGATGATCGTCCACGACGACAGCCAGATTGTAAGCAAACAGCCCATCACGACGATGAATGATAAAATCTTCCTCAGCCAGTCGCCGATCGGCAATGATCTCGCCTCTGAGCCGATCCTGAAAACCATAAACAGGCGCATGCTGGCGCAGGCGCACGGCCGCACCTTCGGGGCCGCGCTGACGATCCCGACAGTGGCCATCATAAAAGCCACCGGCTTGCTGAATACGGCTTCGGGTACAGGTGCAGAAATAACTTTGACGGTGCGCTCTTAGCCAGTGCAGTGCGTCCCGGTAAGCGTCGTGTCTCTGGGATTGCCACATCACCTCGCCATCCCAGAACAGGCCGTAATGCTCCAACTGTTGCAGAATACGCGTTGCGGCACCGGCGACTTCACGCGGCGGATCGATATCTTCAATACGAACCAGCCAGCGGCCGTGCTGTGAACGTGCGCTCAGGTAACTGCCTAACGCAGCAATCAGAGAGCCGAAATGGAGTTCGCCAGAGGGAGATGGCGCGAAGCGCCCAACGCAGGATGAGTATGACATAGGCGTTAGGGATCACACGGCGGAAAAAGTGGGACTTCTTCCGCCGTGTGGCTGCAGTCAGACGGCAACATTAACCCGCCATTTGCTTCTCACGAATTTCTGCCAGTGTCTTACAGTCGATACACAGATCGGCGGTAGGACGCGCTTCAAGACGGCGGATACCGATCTCTACGCCACAGGAATCGCAATAGCCAAAGTCATCGTCTTCGACTTTCTTCAGCGTTTTCTCGATCTTTTTAATTAACTTACGCTCGCGGTCGCGGTTACGCAGTTCCAGGCTGAACTCTTCTTCCTGAGCGGCACGGTCAACCGGGTCAGGGAAGTTAGCAGCTTCATCCTGCATATGTGTAACGGTGCGATCGACTTCGTCCCGCAATTGATTGCGCCAGGCTTCCAGAATCTTGCGAAAATGGTCCAGTTGCGCGTCATTCATATACTCTTCGCCCGGCTTCTCCTGATAAGGCTCCACCCCAGCGATGGCGAGAATACTCAGGGACGATGTTTTACGGTTTTGCCCTTCTTGCATGTTGTTTCTCTCCTGGATAACACGCACTATACCCTTCGATAGCCATCGGTAAGCGCATTCACGCTGACCGTGTTTATGACCCTCTCCTGGGTACATCGATCCCCCAACGGGGAAAAAACAGGCCGCTATAAATAACAGAAGCAGTCAAGGTTGGCAATTATTCCTGATCGCATCTTGACAAGCCTGTGAGGAACAGCGTAGTTGACCCCTGACAGAAGGTAGTCATATCACAGAAGGATGCCAGTGATATTACAATGTTACGTCAACCGGCGTCGTCAATAACATCCCGACCGATGACAGTTCTGCCCGATAAGCCAAAATCTCCACGCCACTCAGCTGCGCCTGTACCAGTTGCTCTGCGTAAGCGGCATCAATGTGACGCGCCGGGGAAACGTCCTCAATCCCCGAGTGCAGAACGGCAAACAACAAAACGGCCCGATGACCCTCTGCCACAGCCTGACTCAGCTCGCGCAGGTGTTTCTGTCCTCGAATCGTCACCGCATCCGGAAAATAGCCTTTACCTTCCTGCAAAAGCGTCACGGATTTCACCTCAATATAGCACTCAGGTCGATCCTGTGCCTTGAGCAGGAAATCAATTCGGCTTTTTTCAGTGCCATATTTGACTTCGGCCTGACATTCCTCGTAGCCCGCCAGCGGTAAAATCTGGTTTTCGCTTAGCGCCTCACGTACCAGTTGGTTGGCGCGCAGGGTATTCACGCAGATCCAGTGGCCCTGCTGCGTCTCGGTCATCTCCCAGCTATGCGGATATTTGCGCGTCAGGCTGTCAGAGGTTGAATACCAAACGGTGTCGCCCGGCGTTGCACAGCCGGTCATTGCGCCGGTATTGGCGCAATGTATTGTCAGCGTCTCGCCGTCAGGCGTCACGACATCGGCCAGAAAACGCTTGTAGCGGGTAACCAGTCGCGCAGATTTGAGAACGGGGGAAAAAAGCATAAGGCTCCTGATTAAGGCCGTAAGGGCCAACTGGCCAGCGTGCGGTAGCGGGTCCGGCCTTGCACGTACTCGGAGGCGAAAAGGGAAAATTCGCTGGCTGAAAATTGCCAGTGAAAGCCACGTGGCGGCAGGGCGACGGGCTGCGTCGCCGCACGCAGCAGCGTCACGTGGGGATGAAAGGGCTGGGCCGGTTGCCCGCAGCCGTGTCGCGCGGCCTGGGCGCGCAGCAGGCTTGCTAACTGTAACAAGCCGCGCGGCGGACGCTGGCAACCCAGCCACACTACGCCGGGACGAGGCCAGTGGCCCGCATCGTCTAATGCGACGTCAAACGCTGGCTGGCGGATTCGCGACGCCAGCGTCTGCAGCTGGATGGCGGTTTCAGGGGAGACATCCCCCAAAAAAGCCAGCGTCAGGTGGAGGTTGGCGGCTGCAATCGGGCGGCCAGCATCCTCATTAAACGTGTGTGCCCGCCAGTGCACCAGTTGCTGTTGCAGCGCCTCTGGCGGGGTAATAGCAAAAAATAAGCGTTGTGACGCCATGGCGGTCTCCGGCAATCCTCACGGATGAGTGCTACAATGCGCGCCATCTTAACACAGCCACTCGTGGAGTTTGCGGTGAGTGATTTACCCGTCAGCGCGGTGTTGCCTGACCTTCTGAGCGCGCTTAACGACGCCTCAAACATCCTGCTGGCCGCGCCCACTGGCGCAGGTAAATCCACCTGGTTGCCGCTTCAGCTTTTACAGCATCCGGCGATAGCGGGACGCATCATTATGCTGGAGCCGCGTCGGCTTGCCGCACGTAATGTGGCGCAACGGCTGGCAGAGCAGCTGGGTGAACAACCCGGCGCGACCGTAGGCTACCGTATGCGTGGCGAAAGCTGCGCAGGGCCGATGACCCGGCTTGAAGTGGTGACCGAAGGCATTCTGACCCGAATGCTGCAGCAGGATCCCATGCTGGACGGCGTATCATTGGTTATCCTGGATGAGTTTCATGAGCGCAGCCTCCAGGCCGATCTGGCACTTGCGCTGCTGCTGGACGTGCAGCAGGGGTTGCGTGAAGATTTGAAAATCCTGCTGATGTCGGCGACGCTCGATAACGCCAGGCTGTCAGCCTTGTTACCGAATGCCCCTCTCATTACCTCGGAAGGGCGTAGCTACCCGGTTGAACGGCGCTACACGGCGCTGAGCCAGACACTGCGGTTTGAAGAGGCGGTCGCGCGCGAAGTCGCGCAGTTACTGCGGGAGGAAACGGGCTCACTGCTGTTGTTTCTGCCTGGCGTTGCGGAAATCGAGCGGGTAAAGCGAGAGCTGGAAACTCGCGTTGACGCTGATGTGGATCTGACCCCGTTGTATGGCGCACTTCCCCTCGCGGCCCAGCAACGAGCCATCCTGCCTGCCGCCAGCGGACGCCGCAAAGTGGTGCTGGCGACCAACATCGCCGAAACCAGCCTGACAATTGAAGGCATTCGCCTGGTGGTGGACAGCGCGCAGGAACGAAGCGCGCTGTTTGATGCCCGCAGCGGTGTGACGCGGCTGCAAACCCAGCGCGTCAGTCAGGCCTCTATGACGCAGCGCGCCGGACGAGCCGGACGTGTCATGCCCGGTATTTGCCTGCATCTGGCAGCGCAGGAACAGGCCTCACGCGCGCCTGCGCAGAGTGAAGCGGAAATTTTGCACAGCGATCTCACCTCGCTGTGGCTGGAGCTGCTGCAGTGGGGATGCACCCGTATCGATCAGCTACAGTGGATCGATCTGCCGCCGGAAAAGCATGTACGTGCGGCCCGGCAGCAGCTGTTGCGGCTGGGGGCGCTGGACGATCAGGGCCATCTTAATGCCCAGGGACGACGAATGGCGCAGTTGGGCAGCGACGCCCGTCTTAGCGCGATGTTATGTGCGGCAGGCGGTGACGCTGATGCCGTTGCCAGCGCGGCCTTGCTGGTGGCCATTCTGGAAGATCCTCCTCGCAGCGCCAGCGTCGATTTACGTGACGCGCTTTATCGCCCATCGCCTCAGTGGCAACGCCGCGCACAGCACTGGCAAAAACGCATCGGCATCCTGGGTGGCCGGGTGGACGAAGACCGGTTTGCCGCGCTGCTGACCGCTGGATTCAGCGACCGCCTGGCACGACGTCGCGATAACAGCGGCCGGTATCAGCTCGCTAACGGACTGGGCGCGATGCTGGACGAACAACAGGCACTGACGCGTTACGAATGGTTAATCGCGCCCACACTATTACAGGGCAGCAGCGCGCCGGACGCGCGCATCCTGCTGGCCATGCCCGTCGATATTGATACCCTGACGCAACAGTGTCCGCTGCTCGTTGAACAGCGGACCGAGGTGGAATGGGATGAAGAGAAAGGCACATTGCGCACGTTGCGGCGTGAGCAGATTGGCGAGCTGGTCCTGAAAACTCAACCGCTTGCCCGGCCCGATGCAGAAGTACTGCAGGCGGCCATGCTACGGTGGGTCAGTAAAAAAGGACTCTCGGTGTTGGGCTGGACGCCGGCGTCCACGCAGTTGCGTCTGCGCATTCAGTGTGCGGCCCAATGGTTACCCGAGGAGCCATGGCCTCAGGTTGATGACGCCAGCCTGCTTGAGTCGCTCGAACACTGGCTTCTGCCTGAGATGAGCGGCGTGCGCGACCTGAAGAGTTTAGAGTCCGTGAATCTTGTGAGCGCGCTCTTACATTTGCTCACATGGTCACAACGTCAGCGGCTGGATACTGTGCTGCCAACTCATTACACTGTGCCCACCGGAAGTCGGCTGCCCATCCGCTATGATGCGGATAAACCGCCTGCACTGGCGGTACGCATTCAGGAAATGTTTGGCGAAGCCAGCAATCCGACCGTGGCAGAAGGGCGGGTTCCACTGGTGCTGGAGCTGTTATCGCCCGCCCAGCGCCCTTTACAGATCACCCGCGATCTTGCGGCCTTCTGGCGGGGAGCCTATGCGGACGTGCAAAAAGAGATGAAAGGGCGTTATCCCAAACATCCCTGGCCTGACGATCCTGCTTCCGCCTTGCCGACAAGGCGGACAAAAAAGCATACGTCACAGGGCGGAACCTCAGGTTAATTCAGAGGGTTCTGCCATGCGACAGTGAAGAAAGCAGTTAGAGTAGCGGCGCAGCCGTAAGCTATGCCTGGAGAATAAAACGCATGTCTGGGAACGATCGCGAACCTATTGGGCGCAAAGGAAAACCGCTGCCACCGCGCAGCAGCGCCCGCCGTGGGCGGCGCAGAGACATCGATGATGATGCTCAGGACGATTTTGATGATGACTACGAGGAGGAAGCGCCGGTGCCACGTAAAGGTAAAGGTGGAAAACCGCCGCGCGGCAAACGCCGTTGGCTGGGATGGTTAATTAAGCTGTTCCTGGTATTTGTGGTGGTAATGGCCGCGTGGGGCGTATACCTCGACTCGGAAATTCGCAGCCGCATAGACGGTAAGGTCTGGCAGCTGCCTGCCGCCGTATATGGTCGTATGGTCAGCCTTGAACCTGGCATGGCCTACAACAAAAGTGAAATGATCGCGCTGCTTGAAGGCACGCAATACCGTGAAGTTTCACGTATTACGCGCCCGGGTGAGTTCTCGGTCAAGGGCAACACCATTGAACTGTTGCGCCGTCCGTTTGATTTTCCGGACAGCAAAGAGGGGCAGATCCATGCCCGTATGACCTTTAGCAAAGATGAACTCAGCGAGATTAAAAACGTTGAAACCGGACGTGATTTTGGTTTCTTCCGTCTTGATCCACGTCTGATTACCATGCTGCAGTCACCCAACGGTGAACAACGCCTGTTTGTGCCCCGTGCGGGTTTCCCGGATCTGCTGGTTGATACGTTGATCGCCACCGAAGATCGCCATTTTTACGAGCATGACGGTATCAGCCCGTATTCTATCGGTCGTGCCTTCGTCGCGAATATTACGGCAGGTAAAGCGGTGCAGGGCGGCAGTACGCTGACTCAGCAGCTGGTAAAAAATCTGTTCCTGACCAACGAACGTTCACTGTGGCGTAAAGCGCGTGAAGCCTACATGGCCGTGATCATGGACGCCCGTTACAGTAAAGATCGCATTCTGGAGCTTTACCTCAACGAGGTGTACCTCGGCCAGGCAGGTAACGATCAGATTCGTGGTTTCCCCCTGGCCAGCCTTTACTACTTTGGCCGACCGGTAGATGAACTGAGCCTCGATCAGCAGGCAATGCTGGTGGGCATGGTAAAAGGCGCTTCGCTCTATAATCCATGGCGTAACCCGAAGCTGGCGCTGGAACGACGCAATCTGGTTCTGCGCTTACTGCAGCAGCAGAAAGTCATCGACCAGGAACTGTATGACATGCTGTCAGCGCGTCCGTTGGGCGTGCAGCCGAAAGGCGGTGTCATTACGCCACAGCCTGCCTTTATGCAGATGGTGCGTAACGAGCTTCAGGCAAAACTGGGTGACAAGGTAAAAGATCTGTCGGGCGTGAAAATTTTCACTACCCTGGATCCGGTTTCTCAGGATGCGGCTGAAAAAGCGGTTGTAGATGGTATTCCCACCCTGAAAAAGCAGCGTGGCCTGAAAGATCTGGAAACCGCGATGGTGGTTGTTGACCGCTTTACGGGTGAAGTTCGTGCGATGGTCGGCGGAGCCGATCCGCAGTTTGCAGGCTATAACCGTGCGTTACAGGCTCGTCGTTCTATTGGTTCTCTGGCGAAACCCGCGACGTATCTTACCGCACTGAGCCAGCCGAATACGTACCGGCTGAATACCTGGATCGCCGACGAACCTATTGCGCTGAAACAGCCCAACGGCAGCATCTGGAAACCCATGAATGACGACCGCCGCTTCAGTGGCAAAGTCATGCTGGTGGACGCGTTAACCAACTCTATGAACGTGCCAACGGTGAACCTGGGCATGACGCTGGGGCTCAATGCCGTGGTGGATACCTGGACCAAACTGGGCGTGCCAAAAGATCAGCTCAACCCGGTTCCGGCTATGCTGCTGGGCGCACTCAACCTGACGCCGGTTGAAGTTGCCCAGGCGTTCCAGTCAATTGCCAGCGGCGGTAACCATGCCGAACTGTCCGCCGTGCGTTCTGTTATCGCGGAGGACGGAACCGTGCTGTACCAGAGCTTCCCACAGGCTCAGCGGGTTGAACCAGCCCAGGCGGCCTATTTAACGCTGTACACCATGCAGCAAGTCGTTGATCGCGGTACTGCACGGGCGCTGGGGGCACGTTTCCCGAATGCGCATCTGGCAGGTAAAACAGGCACCACAAACGACCTGATCGACAGCTGGTTTGCGGGCATCGACGGAAAAGAAGTGGCGATAACCTGGGTAGGGCGTGATAACAACCAGCCCACCAAACTGTACGGTGCCAGCGGCGCCATGCAGATCTATCGTCGCTACCTTGATAATCAGGCACCTATGCCGTTGCAGCTGACGCCGCCTGAAGATGTCACGATGATGAATATCGATTCGGCAGGCAACTTTGTTTGTGGCTCGGGCAGCAGTACCTGGCGTTCGCTACCGGTTTGGGCGCTGGATCCCAACGCGCTGTGTCAGCAACAGCAGCAGCAGGTTCAGCAGCAGCAAATGCAACAGCAGCAACAACAGCAACAACAATTGCAACAGCAGCAACAACAGGAACAGAAAGACAGTGATGGCGTTGCGGGCTGGATAAAAGATATGTTTGGTAAATAACCGGCTAAAAGCGGTTAAAAAAAGGCACTCCGGTGCCTTTTTTTGTGCCTGCTGATGATGAGGGAATCGAGCGACAAACAGCGCCACTGAAGGGAATTCCGCTTGCAGAAAATGTTGTATCTCGCATATTATCGAAACGTTATAATAATCATTATCGTTTAGATTCGCTTGTTCATCCCCATTTGAGAGACACCTTCATGACTGCGCGCACCACCACTTTTGGTTTCCCACAAAGGTTATTTACCCGTCGCCCTCTGGCACTGATGATCGCGCTGCTTTCCGGCGGTGCAAGTTCGCTGGCCTTCGCCGAACAAACGGTGGTGGTTTCGGCCAACGGAGGTGCCGCTGTCGGGCAGGAAAACCCGTGGGGACCGGCGGCCACCGTTGCTGCGAAACGCAGCGCTACCGGAACCAAAACGGATACGCCGATTGAAAAGAACCCGCAGTCGGTTTCCGTGGTCACGCGTGAAGAGATGGAGATGCGCAACGTCAGCAGCGTCAAGCAGGCGTTTAACTATACGCCTGGCGTACTGACCGGCAATCGGGGCAGTTCCTCGGTCATTGACGCGCTGTCGATTCGCGGCTTTAGCGAAACCAACACCAATCAGTATCTTGATGGGCTGAAGCTGCAGGGTGACAACTACTCTGAATTCGCTATCGATCCCTATTTTCTGGAGCGGGCTGAACTGCTGCGCGGTCCGGTTTCTGTGCTCTATGGCAAAAGTAATCCCGGCGGTGTCGTCGCTTTAGTCAGCAAGCGTCCCACTCAGGAAACGCTGCGCGAAGTCCAGTTCCAGATGGGCAACCATAATCTTTATTCCACCGGCTTCGACTTCGGCGGCGCGATAGACGATGCCGGCGTATACAGCTATCGTCTGACAGGCCTGGCCAGCAGTCAGGATGCCCAGCAGGCGAACAATAAACAGAAGCGTTACACTATTGCCCCTTCATTCAGCTGGCGTCCGGATGAAAATACCCGTTTAGATCTGCTGACCTATTTCCAGAACGAACCGGATACCGGCTACTACGGCTGGCTGCCGCGTGAAGGGACCGTGGTGCCGATCACCCGGCCTGATGGCAGCCAGTACAAACTGCCGACCAACTTTGATGAGGGCGAGAAGAGCAACCGCATCTCACGCAATACCAAAATGCTGGGCTATAGCTTCGAGCACCGTTTTGATGATACCTGGACGGTGCGTCAGAATCTGCGCTATGCCGAGTTAACCACGGATTACCGCAGTATTTACGGCTTTGGTTATAACCCGGACACGCAGCTGATTACGCGCAATTCAGCACTGTCTAAAGAGAAGCTGAACCAGTTTGCTGTGGACAATCAGGTACAGGCTAAATTTGCCACCGGTGAACTCGCGCATACCCTATTGCTTGGTGTCGATTTCCAGCATACCCGTAATGATATTGACGCACAGTTTGGTACGGCAACAGCGTTAAATCCGTTTAACCCACAATATGGTAACGACACGACTTTCCCCTATTCTGAGCCCTACAAACACTTAAATAAACAGCGCCAGACAGGCTTGTATGCACAGGATCAGATGGAGTGGGATCGTTGGGTTCTGACGTTAGGTGGCCGATATGACTACGCCATGACATCAGTATACAACCGCTATAACGGTAATCTCGATCGTCAGAACGATCAGGCCTTTACCTGGCGCGGCGGTCTGAACTACGTATTCGATAACGGTATCGCACCTTACTTCAGCTACAGCGAAGCCTTCCTTCCTAATGCGGGCTCGACGTATGAGGGGAACGCGTTCGATCCTTCGCGGGCTAAGCAGTATGAAGCCGGTGTGAAATATGTACCGAAAGATCGGCCGATCGTCATGACAGCTGCGGTATACGAACTGACCAAAACCAAAAATCTGACGGCAGATCCCAACCCATTGCATCAGTTTGCCAGCATTCAGAGCGGCGAAATCCGTTCTCGCGGTGTGGAACTGGAAGCCAAAGCGGCGCTGAACGCGAACGTGAACCTGACGGCTTCTTATACCTATACCGATGCCGAGTATACGGAAGATACGCAGCTTCAGGGCAGAACGCCGGTACAGGTGCCTAAACACATGGCCTCGCTGTGGAGCGACTATACCTTCCACGAAACCGCGCTGTCAGGTGTCACGGTTGGTGCCGGAGTACGTTACGTGGGCGAAAGTCAGGGGCTGTACAGCGCAGGCACCGAGGCTAATCAGAACTTTAGCGTGGCAGGCTACACCACCGTCGATGCCGCACTGAAATATGATTTAGGCCGTTTTGGTTTGCCTGGCTCAACGGTAGGCGTTAACGTTAACAACCTGTTTAACCGCGACTACGTTGCCAGTTGTTATCGTGAGTATGCGTGCTACTGGGGCGCAGAACGGCAGATTACAGGTACCGCCACGTTCCGGTTCTGATAGATGAGGGCGCCCCGGCGCCCGTTTACAGGGATTACCATGCAGCTTCCGCAGCATCAACAAACGACCTTCCAACTGGAGAATGCCAGCTTTCGTGTACCCGGTCGCACGCTTCTCCAGCCGCTGTCTCTCTCTTTTACACCAGGCAAAGTGACCGCACTGATAGGTCATAACGGTTCAGGCAAATCCACGCTGTTAAAAATACTGGGGCGGCATCACGCGGCCAGCGAAGGCCGTGTGCTCCTTAACGGCCGGCCTGTAGAGAGCTTAAAAAGCAAAGTGTTTGCCCGGGAGGTCGCCTATTTACCGCAGCAGTTACCGGCTGCCGAAGGCATGACGGTGCGTGAGCTGGTGGCCATTGGGCGCTATCCCTGGCATGGGGCGCTGGGACGTTTCAGTCAGGAGGACCGGGCCCGCGTTGAGCAGGCGATTTCGCTCGTCGGATTAACGCCTTTTGCCTCTCGTCTGGTAGACAGCTTATCAGGTGGGGAACGGCAACGGGCCTGGCTGGCAATGATGGTAGCGCAAAACAGCCGCTGTCTGCTGCTGGATGAACCCACTTCCGCACTGGACATTGCCCACCAGGTGGACGTGCTGGCCCTGATTCAGACGCTGAGCCGGGAGCATGGCTTAACCGTTATTACCGTATTGCATGACATCAACATGGCGGCCCGTTACTGCGACCATCTGGTGGCATTACGTGGCGGCGGGCTTATCGCGCAAGGCGGCCCGGAGCACATCATGCAGGCGGACGTTTTGCAGGACATCTATGGTATTCCAATGGGGATCTTTCCCCATCCTGGCGGCGGCGCGCCGGTGAGCTTTGTGTGTTAAGGACAGGATAATGCCCGATTTATTCCGCCGTCGCCTGATGATGGCGATGGCGTTATCGCCACTGATGAGCCCCTTTTCACTCCAGGCGGCGCAGCCCGATCCCGCTCGCATCATCGCGCTGGAGTGGTTACCCACCGAGCTGCTGCTGGCGTTAGGCGTTGAGCCCTTTGGGGTCGCCGATGTGCATAATTATAATATCTGGGTCGGGCAGCCAGCCTTGCCTGTCGGCGTGGTGGATGTTGGGCTGCGCACCGAGCCTAACCTTGAACTGATGACCCAGATGCATCCCTCCCTTATTCTCTGTTCAAACGGCTATGGACCGCCTAAAGAAAAGCTTCAGCGTATTGCGCCCATTATGGGGTTTGACCTGCACGGCGGCGACGGTAAACCGCTCTCCCGAGCGCGTATCTCTCTGCGCGCGCTCGGGGCCAGGCTGGGGCGGGAGGCTCAGGCGTCAGCACATCTGCAACGCATGGATGAGGAAATCGCCGCGGCTCGCCAGCGTCTGGCACCCCATGCCGGACGCGCTATCTTGCTGATGTCACTGCTTGACAGCCGTCATGCCATTACCTTCGGTAAGAACAGCTTATTCCTTGAGGTCATGGAACTGCTTGGCCTGAAGAATGCCTGGCAGGGCGAAACCAATTTCTGGGGAAGTTCAGTGATTGGCCTGGAAAGGCTGGCGGCGTTTCATGACGTCGAAGCCATCTGCTTCGATCATGATAATGCGGCGGTGATGCAGCAGCTCTCGCGCAGCCCGCTGTGGCAGGCAATGCCTTTTGTCCATAGCGGTCATTTTCAACGCGTACCGGCGGTCTGGTACTACGGGGCAACATTGTCGGCCCTGCATTTTATACGCGTGCTGGAACATGCGCTGGAGAAGGTCTGATGCGGCATCGTTATTTTCCTGTCACCGTGCTGAGCGTCCTGTTTCTGCTCGCGCTGGCACTCACCGCGACAAACCTTCAGCAGGCCCTGCCTCCGGGGCAGTGGACTCAGGCCTTATGGTCACCGGATACCGCTAATGTCCAGCAGATGGTGTTTCACTACAGTTTGCTGCCGCGCTGGGCGCTGGCGCTGTTGGTGGGCGCCGGTCTGGGATTAGCGGGCTTGCTGTTTCAACAGGTACTGCGAAACCCGCTGGCGGAACCGGGAACGCTAGGGGTGTCATCCGGCGCACAGTTGGGGATCACCGTCGCCACATTGTGGCACCTGCCGGGCGGATCACTCACTCAGCAGCTTGCCGCCTCAGGTGGTGCGTTGCTGGTAGGGGCGCTGGTCTTTAGCGTGGCCTGGAGCAAACGCTTATCGCCCGTTACCCTGATTCTGGCAGGGCTGGTCCTGAGTCTCTACAGCGGGGCGGTTAATCAGATCTTCGCCATCTTCAATCACGACCAGTTGCAAAATATGTTTTTGTGGAGCACGGGCGCACTGAACCAGATGAGCTGGGACAGCGTTACCCAGCTCTGGCCGCGCCTGGTGCTGGCGCTGGTACTGTCACTGGCGCTGCTGAGGCCGCTGACGCTCATGGGGCTGGACGATGGCGTGGCAAAAAACCTCGGGCTGTCCCTGTCCGTCACCCGGTTAGCGATTCTGGCGCTGGCAATACTGCTGAGCGCACAGCTGGTGAGCGTCGCCGGCATCATTGGGTTTATCGGCCTGTTTGCGCCGCTGCTGGCAAGGCTGCTCGGTGGACGCCGCTTGCTGAGCCGCATGCTGCTGGCCCCGCTGATTGGCGCATTGCTGCTGTGGCTGGCGGATGCCTGCGTCCTGTGGCTTACAACGCACTGGCGCGAGGTTTCCACCGGCACGGTCACGGCGTTGCTGGGCGTGCCGATTTTGCTCTGGCTGCTCCCGCGCCTGCGGACGGGGTCCGTTCCCCCCGCACTGGATCAGGGCGACAACGTGCCGGTTGAACGTCATCATGTTCTGCGCTGGAGCCTGACTGGTTTGGTGGTGTTAGGCATGCTGGCCTGGCTCTGTCTGGCGTTTGGACGGGACGCGCAAGGCTGGATCTGGACCCAGGGTGACATGCTCAATGCGCTGCTTCCGTGGCGCGCACCGCGTGTGCTGGCGGCCCTGGCGGTAGGCTTAATGCTGGGCGTAGCCGGTAGCCTGATTCAGCGACTGACCGGTAACCCGATGGCCAGTCCGGAAGTTTTGGGCATCAGTTCCGGCGCGGCCTGCGGTGTGGTCATAATGTTATTCCTGGTACCCGGTAATGCGCTGGCGTTCCTGCTGCCTGCCGGTGCGCTGGGGGCAGCGGTAACCCTGGCGATCATTATGCTGGTTGCCAGCCGTGGCGGGTTTTCACCCGAACGCATGCTGTTGGCCGGGATGGCGTTAAACAGCGCTTTTGTCACCATCCTGATGTTGTTGATGGCCAGTGGCGATCCCCGGATGTCGGGTTTACTGACCTGGGTCTCCGGATCGACCTATAACGTCAGCGCCACGCAGGCGCTGCAAAGTACAGGCTGTGCAGTCGTGCTGGTGTCGTTAGCGCCGCTGGCCAGCCGCTGGCTCACGCTGCTGCCTTTGGGAAGCGCCACGGCGCGCTCGGCCGGCATGGCGCTCACCGCCTCGCGGCTGGCGCTGCTGCTGCTGGCCGCGGCCTTAACGGCCAGTGCCACGCTGACGATTGGGCCATTGAGCTTCGTGGGGCTGATGGCACCACACATGGCGCGCATGCTGGGGTTCCGTCGCGCGTTGCCGCAGCTGTTGCTGTCGGGTGTGCTTGGCGCAGGTTTAATGGTGATAGCTGACTGGTGTGGGCGAATGGTGGCGTTCCCAAACCAAATTCCGGCGGGATTGATGGCCACATTTTTAGGGGCACCCTATTTTATTTGGTTATTGCGGCGCGCTCGTTAAAAAAAAGACCGGCGTTTGCCGGTCTGCATTTTTTTACAGCTTAGCGAAGCAGCGACGGGCGGCATCGACAGTGTGCTGAATATCCTCTGCGCTGTGCGCCAGCGACATAAAGCCAGCTTCAAAGGCGGACGGCGCAAAATAAACGCCTTCTTCAAGCATCAGGTGGAAAAAGCGCTTGAAGCGTTCAACATCGCACTGCGTCACATCTTTATAGCAGGTGACGCTGTCGGCATCGGTAAAGAACAGGCCAAACATGCCGCCAACCTGATTCACCACCACCGGAATATTTTCCTGTTTTGCCGCGTCGACCAGTCCTTGCGCTAACTGTGCGGTCAGACGATTGAGTTTGTCATGCATGCCCGGCTGGGCAATCTGGGTTAAGCAGGCATAGCCGGCAGCCATAGCGACAGGGTTACCGGACAGCGTACCCGCCTGATAAACCGGTCCGGTGGGTGCCAGGGCATCCATGACTTCGCGACGGCCGCCAAAAGCACCCACTGGCATACCGCCACCGATGATTTTGCCGAGGCAGGTGAGATCCGGTTTGACGTTGTAATACTCTTGCGCACCGCCCAGGGCAACGCGGAAACCCGTCATCACTTCATCAATAATCAGCAGTGCGCCAAACTCATCACAGAGCGCGCGCAGGCCGGGTAAGAATTCGGGTTGGGGCGGAATACAGTTCATGTTTCCGGCCACGGGCTCGACAATAATGGCGGCGATAGCCTGCGGATACTGTTCAAACGCAGCGCGCACCGAATCCAGATCGTTATAGGTGCAGGTGAGCGTATGCCTGGCAAAATCGGCGGGCACGCCCGGTGAGTTAGGCTGCCCCAGCGTCAGTGCGCCGGAACCGGCTTTCACCAGCAGATGGTCGGCATGACCGTGGTAGCATCCTTCAAACTTGATGATTTTGTCGCGACCGGTAAAACCGCGCGCCAGACGAATCGCGCTCATGGTGGCTTCGGTGCCGGAGTTTACCATGCGCACCATTTCCATGCTGGGAACCAGTTTACACACCAGCTGCGCCATGGTGACTTCCATCTCGGTTGGTGCCCCGAAGCTCAGGCCGCGCTGGGCAGCCTCAATCACGGCCTGACGAATGCCATCATTGTTATGTCCCAGCACCATCGGGCCCCATGACCCAACATAGTCGATGTACTTTTTACCGTCGGCGTCATAGAGACAGGCACCGTCAGCATGCTCAATGAACAGCGGAACGCCACCCACACCGGTAAACGCCCGCACCGGCGAGTTCACACCGCCGGGGATCAGGCGTTGTGCTTCGGCGAACAGTTCTTCAGACTTACTCATTTTCGGCTCCAGCAGTTCATAAAATATCGGGCTATTCTACGGAAGAGGGGCTGCGGACGAAAGGCCGCTATAATCATCAAAGTGAATCCGGCACAGAGTGCGAAGCTGAAAGCTTGATTGCGCCGGGTCGCTGGCAGATAATAGCAATATTGAGGTCGTTTTCTGACCCGGACGTTTACGGAGTAACTCATGAGTGATGAAGTAGTAGCACTGCCGTTGCAGTTTACCGACGCAGCAGCCAAAAAAGTTAAGAATCTGATTGCTGACGAAGAGAACCCGGCACTGAAGCTGCGTGTGTATATCACTGGTGGTGGTTGTAGCGGCTTTCAGTATGGTTTTACATTCGACGATCAAATGAACGACGGCGACATGACCATTGAAAAGCAGGGCGTCTCGCTGGTGGTTGATCCCATGAGCCTGCAGTATCTGGTGGGCGGTTCTGTGGATTACACGGAAGGGCTGGAAGGATCGCGCTTTATCGTCACCAACCCTAACGCCAAAACCACCTGCGGCTGCGGGTCGTCATTCAGTATCTGATCATTGGGCCGCCTCATCGGGCGGCCTCGCCTACCATTCAACCGTCACCAGACGATCGTTCGTCCCGCTGCTACCCTGTCGCTTTAGCACCGTTTGTGTCACGCGTGGCTGTGCGTTTATCTGACGACCGCACTCAACCTGCGGCACAGACTGTCCTGCTGAACGGTTAACTTCACAACGTGAATAGATGACGAGTCTGACGTTAACAGAGCCGGTCGTCGATCCCGCGTAGGCCTGCTGCGCGATCAGAAGCCCTATGGCAAGAAGCAGTGCCTTAGTCATATTTAGATTCCTGGTGTAGTTGAATGCGCTAAGCGCTAAAACGGACACAGGGCATACGTGGCACGTGTCTCACAGTTAAAATTAACGGCAGTCAGGGTGATTTCTTTAGTTGATGGTGTAACGCATACAGAACCGACAGCATTATTTAACCGGATGCAGGCCTTTACACAGCTGGTCGGCGGCTAGCAGGATGCGCGGCCCCGGACGGCTGAGCCAGTCCTCGTTAATGGCAATCACGCTGACGTTAAGCTGCGGTCGCCAGAACTGCGCCGTGTGGCTTGCCTGCTGTGCATCGCCTGTGGTGACGATGACCTGCGGATGGCGCATCAGCACCTGTTCCCGGCTTACCTGGGGCCAGCTCACCGCACTGTCGGCAAAGATATTCTGCCCGCCACACAGCCTGATGATATCGTTTTGCAGCGTCGCCTTAGCCGCGGTAAACATGGGCGAAAACCCAAACTGCAGAAAGACGGGAACGGGATGTGGTGTGTGGTAGCGCTCCCGCAAAGCCGCTTCCTGCTGGCGCAGCTCCCCGGCGGCTTGTGCGGCACGTTTTGGCGCTGGACTCCACTTCGCTAATCCTGCCAGCGCATCAATCATGCCATCCAGCGTTGCAACATTGATCCATTCAACCTTAATCCCCAACTGCTGCAGCTGGTCTACCTGACGCTGCGGATTGCCGCCACGCCACGCCAACACCACGTCGGGTTTAAGCTGCAAAATACGTTCAAGATTGATGCCCTGCCAGTTAGCGACCTGTTCAATGTTTTTTGCTTCAGGCGGATAGCTGGACCAGGCGCTGACTGCAATGGGGGTGATACCTGCGGCAAAGGCGAGCTCAGTCAGATGGGGTGCAAGGGTGATGACGCGGGGTGGGGCAGCATACAGGCTGCTGCTCAACAGCAGCAGCCAGCATAACAACAGACGTTTAGCCACGTGCCAGACGGGCCAGCAAATTTTCAACCATCAGTGAAGACTGGCTGGCCGCGACGCTCAGAAACTCGTCAAAACTCAGGTGTGATTCCTTATCGGCCACGTCGGAAATCGCTCTGACAACCACAAAAGGCACCTGGAACTGATGACAGACATGGCCGATGGCCGTCGCTTCCATTTCAACCGCAATAGCCTGTGGGAAGGTCGCACGGATGCGCGCCAGGGGCTCAGCCCCGTTGATAAACGCATCGCCGCTCACCACCAGGCCGCGAACCGCGTTCAGGTTGAGCTGCTTAATGCAGGCTTCCGCCTCGGCAATCAGGGTGCTGTCAGCCGTAAAGGCAGCGGGACAACCTGCCATCTGGCCCGGCTCATAGCCAAACGCGGTGACATCGGCGTCGTGATAGCGCACTTCTTCCGACACCACGATGTCACCTACGGCTAACGTCGGGGCTAAACCGCCTGCGGAACCGGTATTAATCACGAGATCGGGTTTACACAACTGCAGCAACAGCGTAGTGCCAAGGGCTGCCGAGGTTTTACCAATGCCTGATTTCAGCAAGGCAACGTCAACACCATTGAGTGTGCCAGTGTAAATTTCACAGCCCGCCAGAGACAGAGTCTGACGATTTTCAATTTTGTCACGCAGCAGGGTCACTTCCTGCTCCATTGCGCCAATGATGCCTGCTTTCATTTTGCGTCTCGCTAATGTAATGAATGTAAAAATCGGGCATAGTCTATCATGGCACTGACGGGATCATTTCACGAAAAAATAAGGGGACAGGTATGGCGGCGATCAATTTCAGGAAGAAGATCAGCTTCACTCGCCCTTATAGCAACCGTAAAGATCCGCAGGGTGAATATTTTATTACCCGCCATTTTGAAAGCGATCGTGGACGCATCATTAATTCGGCGGCCATTCGCCGACTGCAACAAAAAACCCAGGTCTTTCCGCTTGAGCGCAACGCCGCCGTCCGTTCACGCCTGACGCATTCGCTTGAGGTGCAGCAAACTGGTCGATATATCAGTAAAGAGATTCTGCAAACCTTAAAAATGCAGGGTGGGCTGGCAAAATATGGACTGGACGACCTGGAAGGGGCCTTTGAAAGTCTGGTCGAAATGGCGTGTCTGTTGCATGACGTCGGGAATCCTCCGTTCGGGCATTTTGGCGAAGCTGCCATTAACGACTGGTTTGAAGATAATCTGCCTGCCGAACTGGTTGATCCACTGGTGGCTGGCGTCGAAAGCGAAGAGCAGCGCCAGTCCTTTGATCAAATGAACGCGATGATTCGTCAGGATTTATGCCATTTTGAAGGCAATGCCCAGGCGATCCGCATGGTGCACACCTTGCTGCAGCTCAACCTGAGCTACTCTCAGGTGGCCTGTATTCTTAAATATACCGCGCCGGCATGGTGGCAGGGGGAGAAACCGGCCGAATTTAGCGTATTAATGAAAAAGCCGGGCTTTTATTTGTCTGAGCGGGAATATATCAGCGAACTCCGTGCCGCGACGCATCTGACGGAGCATCATCGCTTCCCGCTGACCTATATCATGGAAGCGGCTGATGACATTTCATATTGTATTGCCGATCTGGATGACGCCGTCGAAAAAGCCATTTTCAATGTCGACAGTTTGTATGAATTCCTCAGCAAAGCCTGGGGGCCAATAAATAACAATGATGCGTTCAGCCGTACCGTAGGTGAGGCCTGGCGCGAAGCAGGAAGTAAAAAACGCCGCAGCCGTAGCGATCAATTTTTCATGTCCCTCCGGGTGAATGTTCAGAACGTTCTGGTCACCTATGCCGTTAAACGTTTTATCGACAATTTACCCGCTATCTTTGACGGCAATTTCAACCATGCATTATTAGAAGACGGCGGCGAAGAGGGGCGTTTATTACAAATATTTAAAACTGTAGCACGCCAGCAGGTGTTTAATCATTCCGAAGTTGAACAGCTTGAGCTGCAGGGTTATCGCGTCATAAAGGGGTTGCTTGAAATATACCAACCGTTAATGATGTTGAATTATGAAGACTTTACCACACTGATAAATGAAGATTTTTTGCGTAACCATCCGATTGAGACACGCCTTTTCCATAAACTTTCCGGAAAGCACAGAAAAGCCTA
The DNA here is from genome assembly GCA_030522485.1 of Stenchaetothrips biformis. Classification (NCBI taxonomy): domain Eukaryota; kingdom Metazoa; phylum Arthropoda; class Insecta; order Thysanoptera; family Thripidae; genus Stenchaetothrips; species Stenchaetothrips biformis. The sequence goes on from CM060086.1 coordinate 21,332, forward strand.
TTTGTATAAAATGCGCACGCTGGTTGTTGAACACAAATATGAGCGTTTGTTATGGGAACGTTATTATCGCTTTCGTCTGATTCAGGATTACATTAGCGGCATGACCGATCTCTATGCCTGGGATGAGTACCGTCGTTTGATGGCGGTGGAATAAGCAGAGAATTGTAAAGAACGCGAATAAATTTTTACCTTTGCCTAAAACTTTTCGAGGAACTTCGCGCTAAAACATTTATCTGAACATTCGACCACAGCAATGGTCAGTATATCCATCATTGTGAGATACCAAAATGAAAAAAACCTCGTTAATGTTAAGCGCTCTGGCGCTTAGTCTTGGCATGGCACTGACCCCTGTGAGTGCTTTCGCTGCGGAGACATCCTCTTCCGTTTCATCTTCCCCGAGCCAGCCGTTGCCAAGCCTTGCCCCCATGCTGGAGAAGGTGATGCCTTCCGTTGTGAGCATCAGCGTGGAAGGCAGTACAACGGTCAAAACGCCGCGTATGCCGCAGCAGTTCCAGCAATTTTTTGGCGATAATTCGCCTTTCTGTCAGGACGGTTCTCCGTTCATGGGCTCGCCGCTGTGCCAGGGCGCGGGCGGGAGCGGCGGCGGTGCGCCTGCAGGCCCGGATACGCAGCAGCAAAAATTCAGAGCGCTGGGTTCTGGCGTGATCATTAACGCAGAAAAAGGCTATGTGGTAACCAACAACCACGTGGTCAACGATGCGACGAAAATTCAGGTCAAACTGAGCGATGGTCGTAGCTACGACGCCAAAGTCATCGGCAAAGATCCCAGCTCAGATATTGCGCTGATTCAGCTGGAAGGCGCGAAAAATCTGACCGCCATTAAAATGGCTGACTCCGATAATTTGCGCGTTGGCGATTATACCGTCGCAATCGGTAACCCTTATGGTCTGGGCGAAACCGTCACCTCGGGCATCGTGTCGGCGTTAGGACGCAGCGGCCTCAACGTTGAAAACTACGAAAACTTTATTCAGACCGACGCTGCGATTAACCGCGGTAACTCGGGTGGCGCGCTGGTGAACCTCAACGGTGAGCTGATTGGTATTAACACCGCGATTCTGGCCCCAGATGGCGGCAACATTGGTATTGGTTTTGCCATCCCCAGCAATATGGTGAAAAACCTGACCGCACAAATGGTGGAGTATGGTCAGGTGAAACGCGGTGAGCTGGGTATCATGGGAACAGAGCTCAACTCTGAACTGGCCAAAGCGATGAAAGTCGATGCGCAGCGCGGCGCCTTCGTTAGTCAGGTCGTGCCCAATTCCGCCGCAGCGAAAGGCGGTATTAAAGCGGGTGACGTGATCGTTTCTATGAACGGCAAGCCGCTCACCAGCTTTGCCTCACTGCGCGCGGAAGTGGGCTCTTTACCGGTAGGCACGACGCTGAAGCTGGGCCTGCTGCGCGATGGCAAACCACTGGATGTTTCCGTGCAGCTGCAGCAAAGCACCCAGGACAAAGTGCAGTCCGCCACGATTTACACCGGCATTGAAGGTGCAGATCTGAGTAATAACGCAGGCAAAGAGAAAGGCGTGCGGGTCGATAGCGTGAAAGCAGGCAGTGCGGCGGCAAGAGTGGGCCTGAAAAAAGGCGACCTGATTCTTGGCGTTAACCAGCAGCCGGTGACCAACTTAGGGGAACTGCGCAAGATCCTCGATACCAAACCACCGGTACTGGCGCTGAATGTGCAACGTGGCGACACATCGCTCTACCTGCTGATGCAGTAATGACGGCTTCAGGCTTATCAGGCGGACTTCGGTCCGCCTTTTTTATGGCACAGATCACAAATGTGATGCCTGCCGCATTTCTGCCAAAGCCGGCGCGGCTATGGGCGAATGCATAATGTTCTCCGCGTGTCACACGGCTATTCTGTCCTTCCTCTCATATGACTCAGGAGATAAGGATGGCTACCTGTCATCTCGACGCGCGGCTGGCGCAGGAAATTGTTGCGCGCACCATGAAAATCATTGATGGCAATGTCAACGTGATGGATGCGCGTGGGCGAATCATTGGCAGTGGTGACAGGGAGCGCATCGGGGAGTTGCATGAGGGCGCGCTTTTGGTGTTGTCTCAGGGGCGCATCGTGGATATCGACGATGCTGTGGCAAGACATCTGCATGGCGTGCGGCCAGGCATCAACCTTCCGCTACGTATTGACGGGGCGATCGTGGGCGTCATTGGCCTGACAGGCGAGCCGGGCGCACTGCGTCACTATGGCGAATTAGTCTGTATGGCGGCAGAGATGATGCTGGAGCAGGCCCGGCTATTACATATGCTGGCTCAGGACAGCCGCCTGCGTGAAGAGCTGGTGCTCAACCTGATAAGAAGTGATGCGCTGACACCACAGCTGTCAGAGTGGGCACAGCGCCTGGGTATCGATCTTAATCAGCCCCGCGTGGTGGCGGTGATCGAAGTCGACAGCGGGCAGTTAGGCGTGGACAGCGCCATGTCTGAATTACAGCAGCTGCAAACCTTACTTACCACCCCCGTTCGGGATAACCTGATAGCCATTGTGTCGCTAACCGAAATGGTTGTACTGAAACCGGCATTAAACACGCACGGACGTTATGACCGTCACGATCATCGCAAGCGGGTTGAGCAACTGATGCAGCGAATGAACGAAAGCGGTCACCTGCGCATGCGTATTGCGCTGGGCAACTTCTTTACCGGCCCGGGCAGCATCGCCCGCTCTTACCGCACTGCACGCACCACTATGGCTGTTGGAAAGCAGCGCATGCCAGACGTCCGCAGCTATTTTTATCAGGATCTGATGCTGCCGGTATTACTGGACAGTTTACGCGGTGGCTGGCAGGCGAACGAGCTGGCACGCCCGCTGGAAAAACTGAAAAGCACGGACAGCAACGGTTTACTGCGCCGGACGTTAAGCGCGTGGTTCAGCAATAACGTCCAGCCCGGCGCGACATCACGCGCGCTGTTTATCCATCGTAATACGCTAGAGTATCGACTGAATCGGATCGCTGAGTTAACTGGGCTGAACCTTGGTCATTTTGACGATCGATTACTGCTGTATATTGCGTTACAGCTGGATGAGCAGGGGTGATGACGCTGCTCATGAAACCATGAGGATGCCTGATGCGTATCTTGTCCGCCATACTTTGCCTGCTAATCGTTACCTTTACCTGCCAGGCACGGCCTGACAGCCTGATTTTTCTCTCTACAGATGCCCTGATGACTACCCGGCAGGCTTTGCAGAATCATCAGGCGGGCACACTGACGGAACAGGCCTGGCGTCAGCTGCAACATCAGGCAGAAAAGGCGCTCAGCCAGCCCGATCCCAGCGTGATGGATAAGGGGCTGATGCCGCCCAGCGGATCGCGGCATGACTACCTGAGCCTGAGCGCCTACTGGTGGCCTGACGCAAAGCAGAAAACGGGGCTGCCCTGGATTCGTCGGGATGGTGAGATTAATCCCGACACCAAAAATAACCAAACCGACGGTGTGCGGCTGGCGCGCTTTAGCGCAGATGTGCAGACCCTCTCGCTGGCCTGGTTCTTTTCTGGCGATGCACGCTATGCCAGCAAAGCACAATCGATGATCCGTCACTGGTTTATCGATCCTGCCAGCCGTATGAATCCAAACCTGAATTATGCCCAGGGGATTCCAGGCAGGATGCCGGGCCGTCATGATGGCGTACTGGATGGGCGCTATTTTGCGACCCGCATTGTGGATGTGCTGGTGCTGTTGCGCCAGTCACCTGGCTGGCGCAACAGCGACGAGGCGGCGTTACACCATTGGTTCAATGACTATCTCAGCTGGCTGCAGACCAGCCAGCTGGCGCAACAGGAGCGGGATGCCCCAAATAATCATGGCAGCTGGTACAGCGTACAGGTTGCTGGTATTGCCGCTTACCTGGGCAAAAACACGGTGATCGCTGATATGTCGGCGCTGGCCAAACGAAAAATTGATGGGCAAATACAGAAAGCGGGCACGCAGCCACTTGAGCTGGCGCGAACCCGCTCCTTTCATTACAGCGTCTTTAATTTGCAGGCGCTAACCGCTATCGCGGCGTTGGTTTCTCAGCGCGGGCTGGACGATCTCTGGCACTATCAAAACAAGCAGGGTGGCTCGCTACTGGCAGCGCTGGATTACATGGCGCCTTTTAGCGATCCCTCACGCCCCTGGCCGTGGAAAACACGCGAACGCCATAGCGAGCGGTTAATCCCCTTACTGCTGCTGGCTGACGTCACACTTAAGTCAGAGCGTTACCAATCCTGGATTGACCGTCCTGAATGGCGTACCGGTTCAGCAGAAGTGCTGCGTGATGTGGCGTTACTCAGGCGATAGCCGCGCAAAATACCAATAAAAAAGGCCAGACGCGTCAAGTGAATCACACTTAATGCGGCTGGCCTGATGTAAATCTGAAATAATTAACGGCCGCTGCGGGTCAGTTTTTCCAGATCGGATTCAATTTCGGCGATTTTATGGGAAACGACGCCTTCAAGATGACGCAGATCATCAAGGATTTTACGTTTCAGATCGACTTCCACCTGATCGCGCTGGCAGATCTGATCCAGTTCATCGATCACATAACGCAGGTTCGGGCTGATTTCCTGCACTTCGCGATAGCCTTGTGACGCGTTATCAGCAACGACGGTCTTGCGCTGGCGAGGATATTTAAATTTCACGCTTTTGGCGAAGAATTCACCTTTATCTTTGCGGAAATAAATTTTCAAAATATCGTTATTCGCTTCCTGACGCAGGCTGTAGCGATCGATATCGTCAGGGTTACTAATGCCTAAGCTCTTAATATTGTCATACATAATTATTTTCCACCAAATGATAGGCGCGCAGAATTGTTCATGACTTAATGACTATAGACATAAATAACATGAATCAGTGCGCAACAGGATTTAACTGGCGCGAATTATGACCTGGATGAAAAGTAAACGCACCTGTTGGTTCGTGTAGAAAAACAACATTACCCGTAACAGCTGTAAACAAAAGATGACGGGCTGCCGTACAGCCCGTCCGACAGATTAGTCGATCGTACGCAGCAGTTCATTGATGCCGGTTTTCGCCAGCGTTTTGGCGTCCACTTTCTTCACGATAACCGCACAATAAAGGCTGTAGCTGCCATCCTTTGACGGCAGGTTTCCGGATACCACGACGGATCCAGCAGGCACGCGACCGTAGTGGATTTCGCCGGTTTCGCGGTCATAAATTTTGGTGCTCTGACCGATATAAACACCCATTGAAATCACGGAGCCTTCTTCAACGATCACGCCTTCAACGATTTCAGAACGTGCGCCAATAAAGCAGTTATCTTCGATGATGGTGGGATTAGCCTGCAGCGGCTCAAGTACGCCACCGATTCCTACACCACCGGATAAATGTACGTTTTTACCAATCTGCGCACAGGAGCCGACGGTTGCCCAGGTATCAACCATTGTGCCTTCGTCCACAAAGGCGCCGATGTTCACGTAGGAAGGCATCAGTACGGTGTTGCGCGCAATATAAGCCCCTTTGCGAACGGCAGCGGGCGGCACCACGCGGAAGCCGGCTTCTTTGAAGCGCGCATCGTCCCAGTCGGCAAACTTCATCGGCACTTTGTCGTAAAAACGGGTTTCAGCCCCTTCCATCACCTGATTGTCATTAATGCGGAAAGAGAGCAGAACGGCTTTTTTCAGCCACTGATGCGTTACCCATTCGCCGTCGATTTTTTCAGAGACGCGCAGTTCACCACTGTCCAGTTTGGCGATAACCTGATTAATCGCCTCGCGGGTTTCAGTGTCCACACTGGTCGGGGTGATGTCAGCGCGACGTTCGAAGGCAGATTCAATAACACTCTGTAACTGTTGCATATTTTTTCCTGATCTGTCATTTGTGGTGCCAGCCAGTGACCGGCACGGGTAAAAAGTTGATGTTCACAAATTGAAGCGGGTCACACTTTATCGTTTGGATTAAGGGCCTCTGTCAACCGTTGTTGCAACGTCTGACGCATTTCCTCATCCAGTGCCTTGCGCTCGCTATTGGCTAAAATAAACAAATCTTCCACGCGCTCGCCAATGGTGCTGATGCGCGCACCATGCAGAGAGACGCCGAGATCGGCAAACACTTCCCCCACGCGCGCCAGTAAACCTGGCTGATCCAGGGCCACCAGCTCCAGATAACTGCGGCGATCGGTGTGAGTTGGCAGGAAGTTAACTTCGGTATCCACGCTAAAGTGCTTAAGCCTGGCGGCCTGACGACGGGTGCGCGGTGGCACCCACTCTCTCTGGGTTATCGCCTGCTCCAGCGCCTGAATGATCATCCCATGACGATCGGGCGAAAGGGGACTGCCATCCGGCTCCAGAACAATAAAGGTATCCATCGCCATGCCATCGCGGCTGGTAAAAATTTGTGCATCATGCACGCTGAGGTTGCGCCGATCCAGCTCTCCTGCCACGGCGGCGAACAGGTGCGGGCGATCGGGACTCCAGATAAAAATTTCGGTCCCGCCGCGCGTTGCCTGCGGGCTGACCAGCACCAGCGGTTGATTAAGATCGTGCCCCAGTAAGTGGCGGGCATGCCAGGCAATCTGGTTGGGCGTATGGCGCAGAAAATAGTCGGCGCGACAGCGATTCCAGATGTGGTGTAACCGCTCTTCATTGATGTTGTCCATACGCAGCAGCGCCAGCGCCTGCAAGCGGTGATGACGTACGCGTTCCCGCAGATCCGGACTGTTTTCCATGCCGCGACGCAGCTGTTTTTCGGTGGCGAAGAACAGCTCTCGCAGCAGACTTTGCTTCCAGCTGTTCCACAGGCTCTCATTGGTGGCGCAGATATCAGCGACTGTCAGGCACACCAGATAACGCAGTCGGTTTTCGTTCTGCATGACCTCGGCGAACTGCTGAATCACCGTGGGGTCCTGAATATCACGACGCTGCGCGGTCACGGACATTAACAGATGATGCCGTACCAGCCATGCCACAAGCTGCGTTTCACGCGAGTTAAGGCCGTGCATCTCGGCGAACTCCAGCGCATCCTGCGCGCCAAGAACAGAGTGATCGCCGTTACGTCCTTTCGCAATGTCATGCAGCAGCGCCGCCATCAGCAGTAACTCTTGCTGAGGCAGGCGCGGCCAGAGTTCAACACACAAAGGATGTTGTGGACGCGTCGCTTCGTTGGCAAAACTTTCCAGCTTCTGAAGAACCCGAATGGTGTGCTCATCCACGGTATAGGCGTGGAACAGGTCAAACTGCATCTGCCCAACGATCTGACCCCAGAGCGGCGTATAGGCCCAGAGTACGCTATGGCGATGCATCGGAACTAATGCACGACTGACCGCACCGGGATGACGCAGGATCGACATAAACAGACGGCGTGCTTCAGGCAACTGACAGAGCGGCTGCTTAAGATGGCGACGTGTGTGGCGCAGGCGGCGCAACGTGGTCGAATAGATCCCTTTGATGTTGTCATTGCGCACCATGACGTAAAACATGCGCATAATCGCCTGAGGCTCCCGATCAAACAGCGTTTCGTCGCGCAGATCGATCAGGTTACCCCGTAGCTGAAAGTCATCATCAATAGCGCAGGGTTTTTCATTGGTAGAGAGGGCCAGAATGGCTTCATCGAACAACTGCAGCAGCATCTGGTTCAGTTCGCTGACACGACGCGTGACGCGATAAAAATCCTTCATCATGCGTTCAACCGGCTCGTTGCCTTCGCCCTGATACTGAAGGCGCTGGGCGACGCTAAGCTGGCGATCGAACAGTAGCCGGTTATCGTAACGCGTCAGCGACAGATGCAGCGCAAACCGAATCCGCCAGAGAAAGGCCTGGCATTCGTTCAGTTCTGCGCGTTCGGCGTCGGTCAGAAAGCCAAAGCCCACCATCTCGTCGAGCGTCGTTGCGCCAAAGTGCCGTCGCGCAACCCACTGTAACGTATGAATATCACGTAAACCGCCCGGGCTGCTTTTAATATCCGGTTCCAGGTTGTAGCTGGTACCGTGATAGCGCGTATGGCGCTCTTGTTGCTCTTCAATTTTGGCGGCAAAAAAGCGGGACGACGGCCAGAAGCCATCGCTAAAGACATTTTTCTGCAGTTCGAGGAACAGCGCGACATCACCGGCCAGCATCCGCGTTTCAATCAGGTTGGTCGCCACCGTCAGGTCGGATAAGCCTTCCAGCAGGCACTCTTCCAGGCTACGCACGCTGTGGCCCACTTCCAGTTTGAGATCCCACATCAGCGTCAGCAGCGCGCTGGCGCTTTGGGCGGCCTCGTCGTTAAGCGGCTGACGGCTGAGAATCAATATGTCAATATCGGAAAGCGGGTGAAGCTCACCGCGACCATAACCCCCGACAGCAACCAGAGCGATGGATTTCATCCTGTCGAAGCCAAAGTAACGCCACAGGCGGCGCAGAAGGCGATCGATAAACAGGGTTCGGGCTTGAATCAGATTCTCTGCCGCCTCACCGCTATCAAAGGCCGCCGCCAGGTGCTGTTGAAAGCACTCCAGGCGCTGCTTGAGTATTTCACGTGATAGCTGATCGTCCTGCCACTCGCCAGGCGAATCATTCAGACCGTTTTTCACTTCTTGCGACAGGCTCATGCAGCGTTCTCATCAGTAACCATAAAAAAACCGGCAGAGCGCCGGCCTTTTATCAGGGGAGGAATTACGCCTGGTTAACTAACACCGCGGGAAGGGTGTCGTCTTTACGCAGGGTTAAAATCTCACAGCCGTTATCCGTCACCACAATAGTATGCTCGTACTGCGCCGACAAGCTGCGATCTTTGGTTTTCACCGTCCAGCCATCTTTCATGGTACGAATCCGATAGTCACCGGCGTTCACCATAGGTTCCACGGTAAAGGTCATGCCGGCCTGCAGGACGACACCGCTGTCGTCTGCATCGTAGTGCAGAACCTGTGGCTCTTCATGAAAGCCCTTGCCAATGCCATGACCGCAGTATTCACGCACCACTGAGAAGTCATTCGCTTCAACATATTTCTGGATAGCGCGGCCCAGCTCGCGCAGGCGAATACCCGGCTTCACCAGACGCAGTGATAAATAAAGGCTTTCCTGAGTGACGCGGCACAGGCGCTCACCCTGGATCGTCGGCTTGCCGACGATAAACATTTTCGAGGTATCGCCGTGGTACTCGTCTTTAATCACGGTCACGTCGATGTTAACGATGTCGCCATCTTTCAACGGACGATCGTCGCTCGGAATACCGTGACAGACCACTTCATTTACCGAGATGCAGACGGATTTCGGAAAACCGTGGTAACCCAGGCAGGCAGAAATCGCCTGCTGATGCTGCGTAATGTGTTCGTGGCAAAGACGATCCAGTTCACCCGTGGTCACGCCAGGCTGGACATGGGGTTCGATCATTTCTAACACTTCGGCGGCGAGGCGGCCAGCGACGCGCATTTTTTCGATTTCTTCGGGGGTTTTAATTGAGATTGCCATTAAATTATTCCGCTGCTGCTGAAATTTTCAGCGATAATGAATGCTGTGCTCTCATGTTAACAGCAAGCCAAAAGGGCTGCCAAACAGAGAACGCCCCACAGGCAGTAAGCGAACATTTATTGGCGTCCAAAGCGTGATTATGGTATAAAGCGCGCCGACGATTCTCTGTATGGCCATTAAGGTCAGCGGGAAACGCACTAATCTCACTATGTGTAATAAAACACACATGTATCGACACATACGCCGGGGTGCCTTGAAAGAGGTCGGTTGTATGGGATACATGGAGGCCCAACCCCAATTAAACTAGAGGTAGTAATCATGGCAACTGTTTCCATGCGCGATATGCTCAAGGCTGGTGTTCACTTCGGTCACCAGACCCGTTACTGGTGCCCAAAAATGAAGCCATTCATTTTCGGTGCGCGTAACAAAGTTCACATCATCAACCTTGAGAAAACTGTACCAATGTTCAACGACGCTCTGGCTGAGTTGACCAAAATCTCTTCCCGTAAAGGTAAGATTCTGTTCGTTGGTACTAAGCGCGCGGCTGCCGAAGCGATCAAAGAGTCTGCACTGAGCTGCGACCAGTTCTTCGTAAACCACCGCTGGTTGGGTGGCATGCTGACCAACTGGAAAACCGTTCGTCAGTCTATCAAACGTCTGAAAGAGCTTGAGACTCAGTCTCAGGACGGCACTTTCGACAAACTGACCAAGAAAGAAGCGCTGATGCGCGCTCGTGAACTGGCCAAGCTGGAAAACAGCCTGGGCGGTATCAAAGACATGGGCGGTTTGCCGGATGCACTGTTTGTTGTCGATGCTGACCACGAACACATCGCAATCAAAGAAGCAAACAACCTGGGTATCCCAGTATTTGCTATCGTTGATACTAACTCTGATCCAGATGGCGTTGATTACGTTATCCCAGGTAACGACGATGCGATCCGTGCTATCAACCTGTACCTGACTGCCGTTGCGACCACCGTTCGCGAAGGCCGCTCTCAGGATCTGGCTGAGCAGGCTGAAGAAGCGTCTTTAGAAAACGCTTAATTAAGGTTTGCTCTGCATAAGAGCCCTTAGCATTCAGATGTGATCTGCAAGGGGCCAAACATGGCCCCTTTATTTTATCCAAGTCTGTTACGCCCCTGTTCAGGACGGCGGGACAGAGTAAATTTTCCGCAAATAAGTACCTTCTGATGCACTTGTGCTCAGGTACGAACCGAGGATTCTGGAATGGCTGAAATTACCGCTGCATTGGTAAAAGAACTGCGTGAGCGTACTGGCGCAGGCATGATGGACTGCAAAAAAGCGCTGACTGAAGCGAGCGGCGACATCGAGCTGGCGATTGAAAACATGCGTAAGTCTGGCGCAATTAAAGCAGCGAAAAAAGCGGGTAACGTTGCTGCTGATGGCGTAATCAAAACCAAAATCGTTGGTAACTACGGTGTGATTCTGGAAGTGAACTGCCAGACTGACTTCGTAGCAAAAGACGGCGGTTTCCAGGCGTTTGCTGATAAAGTTCTTGACGCTGCTGCGGCTGGCCGCATCACCGACGTTGAAGTGCTGAAAGCACAGTTCGAAGAAGAACGCGTTGCTCTGGTTGCTAAAATCGGCGAGAACATCAACATTCGTCGCGTTGCTCTTCTGGAAGGCGAAGAACTGGGCAGCTACCTGCACGGCGCACGTATCGGCGTTCTGGTTTCTGCCAAAGGCGCTAACGAAGATCTGATCAAACAAATCGCCATGCACGTTGCGGCAAGCAAACCTGAGTTTGTTAAGCCAGAAGACGTTTCTGCGGAAGTGGTTGATAAAGAATACCAGGTTCAGCTGGACATCGCGATGCAGTCTGGTAAGCCAAAAGAAATCGCAGAGAAGATGGTTGAAGGCCGTATGAAGAAATTCACCGGTGAAGTCTCTCTGACCGGTCAGGCATTTGTTATCGATCCAAGCAAAACTGTTGGCCAGGCGCTGAAAGAGCAGGGCGCTGACGTGATCAACTTCATCCGCTTTGAAGTGGGTGAAGGCATCGAAAAAGTTGAGACTGATTTTGCTGCTGAAGTTGCAGCAATGTCCAAACAGTCTTAATGATCTGAAAGAACCGCCAGATGGCGGTTCTTTTTTGTCTGCCACAGGCAAAAGATACATTTTCAGTTTCATCCCAATAGTAATTCTTTTGCTCTAAGCGGATGATTGATCGGAATTACTTCTTATTCATCATATCTTCCAGGACGAATTGACCATGGCGACCAACGCAAAACCTGTTTATCAACGTATCCTGCTAAAACTCAGTGGCGAAGCACTTCAAGGTGCAGAGGGTTTTGGTATCGACGCGAGCGTGCTTGACCGCATGGCTCAGGAAGTCAAAGAACTGGTCGAGCTGGGTATCCAGGTGGGCGTTGTGATTGGCGGCGGTAACCTGTTCCGCGGAGCCGGCCTGGCGCAGGCAGGCATGAACCGCGTTGTGGGTGACCACATGGGGATGCTTGCTACGGTAATGAACGGCCTGGCGATGCGTGATGCACTGCACCGCGCGTACGTCAATGCCCGTTTGATGTCCGCGATTCCCCTCAACGGCGTTTGCGATAACTATAGCTGGGCAGAAGCCATCAGCCTGTTACGTAATAACCGCGTGGTTATCTTTTCTGCGGGTACGGGCAATCCTTTCTTCACGACGGATTCAGCCGCCTGTCTGCGTGGTATTGAAATCGAAGCGGATGTGGTGCTGAAAGCCACGAAAGTTGACGGTGTTTACTCGGCCGACCCGGTGAAGCACCCTGATGCAACGCTGTATGAAAAACTGACTTATGCGGAAGTGCTGGATCAAGAGCTTAAAGTGATGGATCTCGCCGCGTTTACGCTGGCGCGCGATCATAAACTGCCAATCCGCGTTTTCAATATGAACAAACCTGGCGCATTGCGTCGCGTAGTGATGGGTGAAAAAGAAGGTACCCTGATTACGCATTAATACCCGAGGCGAGATAAAATAAGGTATATTCTGTCAGTGCGGTAATGTTTAGCCGTGCACCAGTCAGGATTATCGATGATTATCGATCCCGCTTCCGGTGATGCCGGAACTGGCCAGGTCAAACCGAATCCAAGGGTTTTAACGTGATTAACGACATTAAAAAAGATGCTGATACGCGCATGGACAAATGCGTCGAGGCATTCAAAACCACTATCAGCAAGGTACGCACAGGCCGTGCTTCACCTTCACTGCTCGACGGCATTATCGTTGAATATTACGGTACGCCGACGCCACTGCGTCAGCTGGCTTCCGTTACCGTTGAAGACTCCCGCACGCTGAAAATCAACGTGTTTGATCGCTCTCTCGGCCCGGCCGTTGAAAAAGCGATTATGGCGTCCGATCTTGGCCTCAACCCAAACTCAGCGGGTTCGGACATTCGTGTTCCGCTCCCTGCGCTGACGGAAGAGCGTCGTAAAGATCTGATTAAAATCGTACGCGGTGAAGCCGAGCAGGGACGTGTGTCTGTACGTAACGTTCGTCGCGACGCCAACGATAAAATCAAAGCGTTGCTGAAAGATAAAGAAATCAGCGAAGACGACGAACGTCGTTCGCAGGACGAAATCCAGAAAATGACCGATGCGCACATCAAGAAAGTTGATGCGGCACTGGCCGAAAAAGAAGCGGAGTTGATGGACTTCTGATTCCATCCTCGCCGACCCAAACGCCGTACAGAGAGGCATTCTGACAGAATGTCACCTCTGGCGGCGTTTTACATTGTGCCCCACGCTTTCACCTCTACATGGACAGCATTATGAAGCGATTAACTCTGCTCGGTTCAACCGGTTCGATAGGCACCAGCACGTTGGCAGTGGTCAGCGCCAATCCTACGCGCTATCAGATCACGGCGCTGGTTGCCGGTAAAAACGTGGCCCTGATGGCTGAGCAGTGCGTACAGTTTCAACCCCGCTATGCGGCGATGGCAGACGAAGAAGCCGCTGCTGCGCTACGTGAGCGACTGAGAGCATTAAAGGTCAATACTGAAGTGCTCTCCGGCGTTCAGGCAGCCTGTGAACTGGCCGCGCTGGATGAGGTTGACCAGGTGATGGCGGCGATTGTAGGCGCCTCAGGTCTGTTACCGACGCTGGCTGCCATTCGCGCGGGTAAAACGGTCCTGCTGGCGAATAAAGAATCCCTGGTGACGTGCGGCCGTTTATTTATGGAGGCGGTGCGCCAGCATAAGGCGCAGCTGTTGCCGGTAGACAGCGAGCACAATGCGATTTTTCAGAGTTTGCCCGCTACCATCCAGCATCAGTTAGGATACGCTGATCTGCAGAGTAACGGCATTGAGTCGATTATTCTTACGGGATCGGGTGGCCCTTTTCGTGACGCAAATTTAGCGGATCTGCGCAACATGTCGCCAGATCAGGCTTGTGCACATCCGAACTGGTCAATGGGGCGTAAAATCTCTGTTGATTCGGCCACCATGATGAATAAAGGTCTTGAATACATTGAAGCGCGTTGGTTGTTCAACGCCAGTGCCGCGCAGATGGAAGTGATTTTGCACCCCCAATCGGTGATCCACTCCATGGTGCGTTACTGCGATGGCAGCGTGCTGGCACAGTTAGGTTCACCTGACATGCGAACCCCTATCGCCCACAGTATGGCCTGGCCAGCGCGTACACACGCTGGGGTCACACCGCTGGACTTTACCCGCATGTCGGCGCTGACGTTCTCAGAACCTGATTTTGGCCGTTACCCCTGTCTTAAACTGGCAATTGATGCCTGCGAGGCCGGGCAGGCGGCCACCACCACGCTTAATGCTGCCAATGAGATCGCCGTGGCGGCGTTCCTGAATCAGCGAATTCGTTTTACCGATATCGCCGCGTTAAACAGCGCAGTGCTGTCATCGCAGCACGGCCAGGAACCGGATTCAGTGGACGCTGTCATCGAAATCGATCGTATGGCACGCGCCGCTGCGACCGAAATGTTGCCACGCTTCACGGCATAACAACGATTGCGTTGAGGCTATTTGTTCGCTTCAGGTGAAAATGTTATAGTCGCTGGCTCGCGTTTAACGGTCTGTCACCAAATTCGGTGTGGCCTGGCAGACAGTGCCGGGATTTGTACCGGGCGCAATGTATTCAGAAACCACAGCATTTCTGATGAAAGGAATTGATTACGCGTTATGTCGTCTGAAAATCACAACAACACCGATGACCAACAGGGAACCGGTCCACGCCACGTCGCTATCATCATGGATGGCAATGGCCGTTGGGCTAAGAACCAGGGAAAACTGCGTATCTCCGGTCACAAAGCGGGCGTGAAATCAGTCCGTCGCGCCGTTAGCTTTGCCGTCAGTAATCATCTTGAAGCGTTAACGCTTTACGCCTTTAGTAGCGAAAACTGGAGCCGTCCTGCGCAGGAAGTCACTGCTTTGATGGAGCTGTTTGTCTGGGCGCTGGATAGTGAAGTGAAAAGCCTGCACAAACATAATGTTCGCTTACGCATCATTGGCGATATCAGCCGCTTCAGCCCCCGCATTCAGGAACGTGTCCGTCGGGCAGAAGCGCTGACGGAGAATAACGATCGACTGACGCTAAACATTGCTGCGAACTACGGCGGACGATGGGATATTATCGAAGGCGTTAAAAAGTTGGCTGAGCAGGTTCAGGAAGGCTTGTTACGCCCTGATCAGATAACCGAAGAGAGTCTGACGTCGCAACTGTGTATGAATCAGCTGGCGCCAGTGGATTTAGTGATAAGGACCGGGGGAGAGCATCGGATTAGCAACTTCCTGTTGTGGCAAATTGCCTATGCGGAATTCTATTTTACTGATGTGCTCTGGCCGGATTTTGATGAACACGTTTTTGAAGGTGCACTGAATGCATTCTCTCTGCGGGAGCGACGCTTTGGCGGCGCTGCACCAGGCGGCGCCTGAGCAATCTGGGGGTAACCTTTGCTGAAGTCTCGTCTGATCACCGCGCTGATTCTCATCCCGCTGGTGATCGCTGCATTGTTCTGGTTACCGCCTGTTGGCTTTGCAATTATTACGATTATTATCTGCATGCTTGCCGCCTGGGAATGGGGGCAGCTGTCTGGTATGGCATCGCGTCAGCAACGGATCTGGCTTGCGCTGATATGCGGTCTGGCTTTGACGCTGATGCTGTTTACGCTTCCTCCCTACGAACATAACGCGCGCCTGCCGCAGGTGGCGGGCTGGCTGTGGGCCTCACTGGCCTGGTGGATTGCCGCGCTGCTACTGGTTCTGTTCTATCCTGCCTCTGCTGGGTTATGGCGTACCTCCCGACCCTTGCGTCTGCTGTTTGGTGCCTTAACGGTGATTCCTTTCTTCTGGGGCATGATGGCCCTCCGCCAGTATCATTACGAAGCCGATCACTTTGCCGGTGCCTGGTGGCTGCTGTTTGTTATGTTTCTGGTATGGGGCGCCGATTCCGGTGCCTACATGTTCGGCAAACTGTTTGGCAAACATAAGCTGGCGCCAAAAGTGTCGCCCGGTAAAACCTGGGAAGGTTTTCTGGGCGGACTGATCTCTTCTGCGCTGATTGCCGTCCTGTTCGCCAGTTTTGCGCCGCTTTCCGTTCCAACCGGCACGCTGGTGATCTGCGCCGTAATTTCTACCCTTGCTTCGGTACTGGGCGATTTAACGGAGAGCATGTTTAAACGCGAGGCCGGAATTAAAGACAGCGGGAGCCTGATTCCCGGACATGGCGGTATTCTTGACCGCATCGACAGCCTGACAGCAGCAGTGCCGGTATTTGCCTGTTTATTGCTGTTGGTGTTTCAGACACTTTAAGGGCAAGCGACGATGTTAAGCGTAATCTGGAGTTTTGCCGCATTTATCATTGCACTGGGCGTGTTAATCACCGTGCATGAGTTTGGTCATTTTTGGGTGGCGCGGCGTTGCGGTGTGAGAGTAGAGCGCTTTTCTATCGGCTTTGGCAAGGCGCTATGGCAACGCCGGGATCGTCACGGCACCGAATTTGTGATTGCGCTCATTCCACTGGGCGGTTATGTCAAAATGCTGGACGAGCGGGTAGAAAGCGTACCCGCCGAGCTTCGGCACCAGGCGTTTAACAATAAAGCGATTTGGCAGCGCGCGTCTATTATTGCTGCCGGCCCGATTGCCAATTTCCTGTTTGCTATCTTTGCCTATTGGGTCGTGTTCATCCACGGCGTGCCGGGTATCAAACCGGTAGTTGGTGAAATTCTGAACGGTTCGGTCGCCGCAGAAGCGCAAATTACACCCGGGACGGAACTTAAGGCCGTTGACGGTATCGAAACGCCTGACTGGGAAGCTGTGCGCATGGCATTGATCGGTAAAATCGGTGATGCCAGCACGACATTAACAGTGGGTCGTTTTGGCGAACAGGGAACGCAGCAAAAACAGCTCGATTTGCGCAACTGGCAGTTCGAACCTGATAAGCAGGACCCTGTTGTCGCACTGGGCATTCGTCCCCGGGGCCCGCAGATTGAAACGACCCTGGCTGAAGTGCAAAAGAATTCGCCTGCCAGTGCAGCCGGTTTGCAAGCTGGCGACAGGATCGTTAAAGTCGATGGTCAGTTATTATCGCAGTGGCAACCTTTTGCTACCCAGGTTCGGGATAACCCAGGAAAAAGTATTGCTCTTGAGGTCGATCGCAACGGTGACGCGGTGCAGTTAACTCTGACGCCTGAAGCGAAGCCTGGCAACAAAGCACAAGGGTTTGCGGGGGTGATCCCCCGGGTCGTACCGCTGCCAGACGAGTATAAAACGGTAAGACAATATGGTGCGTTTTCAGCCATTGGCGAAGCCAGTGTAAAAACCTGGCAGTTAATGAAGCTGACCGTCTCTATGTTGGGCAAGTTAATAACCGGCGATGTGAAGCTGAACAACCTGAGCGGCCCGATTTCGATTGCGCAAGGTGCAGGTTTGTCAGCCGAGTATGGAATGATTTACTACCTGATGTTCCTGGCGTTGATTAGCGTCAACTTAGGGATCATCAACCTGTTCCCGCTACCGGTTTTAGATGGTGGGCACTTGCTCTTCCTGGCGATCGAAAAGATCAAAGGGGGACCGGTGTCCGAGCGAGTTCAAGACTTTAGTTACCGCATCGGTTCAATACTGCTGGTGATGTTAATGGGGCTTGCACTTTTCAATGATTTCTCACGTTTGTAACCGCTGGAACGCGAGCTTACGTGGGATGTGTTAGGAAAACGCATAATAACGATGGCGATGAAAAAGTTGCTCATAGCGTCGCTGCTGTTTAGCAGCGCCACCGTTTACGGTGCAGACGATTTCGTGGTGAAGGACATTCATTTCGAAGGGCTGCAGCGAGTCGCCGTCGGCGCGGCTCTGCTGAGCATGCCAGTTCGGGTTGGCGATACGGTGAATGACGATGACGTCAGAAATACCATTCGCTCCCTGTTCGCAACTGGCAACTTTGAGGATGTTCAGGTCCTGCGAGATGGTAATACGCTGATTGTTCAGGTCAAAGAACGTCCCACCATCGCCAGCATTACCTTCAGCGGTAACAAAGCGGTTAAAGACGATCAGCTCAAACAAAACCTTGAAGCCTCAGGTGTGCGCGTCGGTGAAGCGCTGGACCGCACGACCATCTCTTCCATTGAGAAGGGCCTGGAAGACTTCTACTACAGCGTGGGCAAATACACTGCCAGCGTTAAAGCCGTCGTCACTCCGCTGCCGCGTAACCGCGTCGATTTGAAACTGGTGTTTACCGAAGGTGTTTCTGCCAAAATTCAGCAGATCAACATCGTGGGTAACAAAGCGTTTAGCTCAGACGAGCTCATTTCCCGCTTCCAGTTGCGTGACGAAGTGCCGTGGTGGAACGTGGTGGCCGACCGTAAATACCAGAAGCAGAAACTGGCGGGTGACCTTGAAACCCTGCGCAGCTTCTATCTGGATCGGGGCTATGCGCGTTTCAACATTGATTCGACGCAGGTCAGCCTGACGCCGGATAAGAAAGGCATCTACATCACCGTGAACATTACCGAAGGCGATCAGTACAAGATTGCGGGTGTAATCGTCAACGGCAGCATGGCGGGTCATTCGGCCGAAATCGAACATCTGACCAAAATTCCGGCGGGCGAGCTGTATAACGGCACGAAAGTCACGTCGATGGAAGATGATATCAAGAAACTGCTGGGTCGCTACGGCTATGCCTACCCACGTGTTGTAACACAGCCTGAAATTAACGATGCGGATAAAACCGTTAAGCTGCATATCAACGTCGATGCGGGTAATCGCTACTACGTGCGTAAAGTGCGCTTCGAAGGTAACGATACATCGAAAGATGCCGTACTACGTCGTGAAATGCGTCAGATGGAAGGCGCCTGGCTGGGCAGCGACCTGGTCGATCAGGGCAAAGAGCGTCTGAACCGTACGGGCTATTTTGAAACCGTTGACGTGGATACGCAGCGCGTTCCCGGCTCACCTGACCAGGTTGACGTGGTCTATAAAGTTAAAGAACGCAATACCGGTACCTTTAACTTTGGCGTCGGCTACGGTACAGAAAGTGGCGTGAGTTTCCAGGTCGGTGTTACCCAGGATAACTGGCTCGGCACCGGTAACACCGTGGGGATTAGCGGCACTAAAAACGATTACCAGACCTATGCAGAATTCTCCCTGACCGATCCCTACTTTACCGTTGACGGTGTGAGTCTGGGCGGCCGGGTGTTCTACAACAACTTTAAGGCCAGCAACGCCGATCTCTCCGGCTATACCAACAGAAGTTATGGTACAGACGGTACATTGGGCTTCCCAATCAACGAGAACAACTCGCTGCGCGTCGGTCTGGGCTATGTCCATAACGATCTGTCAGACATGCGTCCACAGGTTGCGATGTGGCGTTATCTTGACTCGGTCGGTAAGCCACAGCAGTTGAACAGCAACGGTGACTTCTCTGCTGACGACTTCACCTTTAACTATGGCTGGACCTATAACACGCTCGACCGTGGTTTCTTTGCAACCTCAGGTAACCGTACCAACCTGAACGGTAAAGTCACGATTCCGGGTTCAGATAATCAGTTCTACAAAATGACCCTGGACAGCCAGCAGTATGTTCCGATCAATAAAGATCATACCTGGGTTGTGTTAGGTCGCGGTCGTGTGGGCTACGGTGACGGCATTAGCGGTAAAGAGATGCCGTTCTATGAGAACTTCTACGCCGGCGGTTCCAGTACCGTGCGCGGGTTCCAGTCCAATACCATCGGTCCGAAAGCGGCTTACCTGAACAATGGCTCGTCATACTGTAACCTGAGCGATCCTAACGGTATCTGTAAGTCAAGCGATGCCATCGGGGGTAACGCGATGGCGATTGCCAGCCTTGAGCTGATCACGCCAACACCGTTCCTGAGTGAGAAATATTCGAATTCCGTCCGCACTTCACTGTTTGTGGATGCGGGTACCGTCTGGGATACCAAATGGCAGAACACGGCGGAGACGCGCGCTGCCGGTATTCCTGACTACAGCGATCCGAACAACATTCGCGTTTCGACCGGTGTGTCTTTACAGTGGATGTCACCGCTGGGGCCGTTAGTCTTCTCCTATGCCCAGCCGGTTAAGAAAGTTGAGGGAGATAAGTCAGAGCAGTTCCAGTTTAACATCGGTAAAACCTGGTAATGTTCTGTACAGGGATGTTAAAAAATTAGCTTGCACACGTGGGGCATTGTTATGCTCCACGCTGCAAACATACATGTTGAGGGTAAGGAGTTTATAGTGAAAAAGTTGTTATGTGCAGTTACTCTGGGTGTTGCATTGGCTGCTTCTGCTGGCGCACAGGCGGCGGATAAAGTCGCAACTGTGGATCTGAGCCAGGTTTTCCAGAAATCACCTCAGCGCGCCACTATCACCAAGCAGCTCGAGAGTGAATTCCAGGGCCGCGCGGCAGAACTCCGTTCTCAGCACGACAAAATCCAGCAGGAAATGCAGGATCTGCAGCGTAACGCGCCAACCATGAAGGCGAGCGAGCGCAGCAAGAAAGAGAAGCAGATTGACTCTGAGCGTAATGCTTTCCAGGCAAAAGCCGACGCGTTTGAGAAAGACAACCAGACCCGTCAGGTTCAGGAGCGTAACAAGCTGCTGGAAAAAATCCAGACCGCTGTTCAGTCGGTTGCCAAAAGCGGCGGCTATGACCTGGTGCTGAATTCTCAGGCTGTGCTGTATTCGGGTTCTGATGTTAAAGACATCACTGATGAAGTTGCTAAGCAGGTTAAATAATTGATGTCATCAATTCGACTGGCTGATTTAGCCCAGCAGTTGGATGCAGAATTGCACGGAGATGGCGATATCGTCATCTCCGGCATTGCTTCTATGCAATCCGCCACCACTGGTCAAATCACGTTTCTTGCCAACAGCCGTTACCGCGAGCAGCTCGCCCTGATCCAGGCATCAGCCGTGGTGCTGACGGAAGCGGATCTGGAGTGGTGTAAAACCGCCGCGCTGGTTGTTAAAAACCCCTATCTTACCTATGCGCGCATGGCGCAGTTACTGGATACGACGCCGCAGCCTGCGCAGCACATTGCGCCGAGCGCCGTGATCGATTCCAGTGCCAGACTGGGTGAGAATGTGTCCATCGGCGCTAATGCCGTTATTGAGTCCGACGTGGTACTCGGTGACAACGTGGTCATCGGCCCTGGCTGTTTTGTTGGCAAAAAAACCCGTATCGGCAACGGCTCGCGTTTATGGGCTAACGTCTCCGTTTACCATGAGGTGCAGATTGGTCAGGATTGTCTGATTCAGTCCGGCACGGTGATAGGTTCAGATGGATTCGGTTATGCTAACGATCGTGGCAACTGGGTGAAAATACCGCAGTTGGGTTCGGTCATCATCGGCGATCGGGTCGAAATCGGTGCCTGTACCACTATCGATCGTGGTGCGCTGGATAACACTCTGATCGGCAATGGTGTTATCATAGATAACCAATGTCAGATTGCTCACAACGTGGTTATTGGCGACAATACTGCGGTTGCTGGCGGTGTGATCATGGCGGGTAGTTTAAAAATTGGTCGTTATTGTATGATTGGCGGTGCCAGCGTCATCAACGGCCATATGGAAATCTGTGACAAAGTAACCGTAACCGGTATGGGCATGGTTATGCGTCCGATAACAGAACCTGGTGTATACTCCTCAGGCATTCCATTACAGCCCAACAAAACCTGGCGCAAAACTGCAGCGTTGGTGATGAATATCGATGAACTAAGCAAACGCTTAAAAGCCATCGAGCGGAAAGTCGGTAAAGACGACTAAACGCCATCCCATGACTGACCGGCTTTCATAATAACAGTGTAAGCAGGGAAGCCCGGCGCCACGGAAACTATTTGCGGCCTGCCAACGATCATGATGATCGGTGCAGGCCGTGTTATTGATGTCATCAGATTTTTAGGACAGGAAGAGTATTTTGACTACTGAAACTCATACTCTGCAAATTGAAGAGATTTTAGAGCTGCTGCCGCACCGTTATCCGTTTCTGCTGGTAGATCGGGTGCTGGATTTTGAAGAAAACAAATATCTGCGCGCGGTAAAGAACGTCTCCTTTAACGAACCGTTTTTCCAGGGGCATTTCCCTGGTAAACCGATTTTTCCCGGCGTTCTGATTCTGGAAGCGATGGCACAGGCCACCGGCATTCTGGCATTTAAAAGCGTGGGTAAACTGGAGCCAGGCGAGCTGTATTATTTTGCTGGCATTGATAATGCCCGTTTCAAGCGTCCGGTCGTACCGGGCGATCAAATGATTATGGAAGTGACCTTCGAGAAAACCCGCCGTGGTCTGACTCGCTTCAATGGCGTAGCGACTGTTGACGGTAAAATCGTCTGTGAAGCGACCATGATGTGTGCCCGTAGCCGGGAGGCATAATTCGTGATTGATCCAACTGCCAACATCCATCCCAGTTCAGTCATCGAAGACGGGGCTGTTATCGGCCCCGGCGTTCATATTGGTCCTTTCTGTTTTGTCGGGGCTAATGTCGAGATTGGTGAGGGAACCGTCCTTAAGTCACACGTGGTGGTAAACGGCCATACGCGTATCGGTAAAGACAATCAGATCTATCAGTTTGCTTCTATCGGTGAAGTGAATCAGGATCTGAAATACGCCGGTGAACCTACCCGAGTTGAAATCGGCGACCGTAACCGTATCCGTGAAAGCGTCACTATTCATCGTGGCACGACTCAGGGCACAAATGTCACGGTTGTCGGCAGTGACAATCTGTTGATGGTTAACGTCCATATCGCGCATGACTGTGTCATTGGCAACCGCTGCATTATGGCCAACAACGCCACGTTGGGCGGCCATGTCACGGTGGACGATTTCGCCATTATCGGTGGCATGACGGCGGTGCATCAGTGGTGCACCATTGGCGCACATGTGATGGTTGGTGGTTGTTCAGGCGTGGCTCAGGATGTACCGCCGTATGTTATTGCGCAGGGCAACCATGCCACGCCCTTCGGCATCAACATTGAAGGCCTGAAGCGTCGTGGCTTCAGCAAAGAAGCACTGCACGCTATCCGCAACGCCTACAAGTTGCTCTATCGCAGCGGCAGAACGCTGGATGAAGTCAAACCGGAAATCGAGGCGATTGCTCAGCAACACAGTGAAGTGCAGCCTTTCTACGACTTCTTTGCACGTTCAACGCGTGGATTAATTCGCTAATTCATGTCAGCGCGTCCCCTAACGATAGCACTTGTCGCCGGAGAAACCTCTGGCGACATCCTTGGCGCAGGCCTGATTCGGGCATTAAAAGCGCGTCATCCCGATGCCCGTTTTGTTGGCGTCGCGGGTCCGCTAATGCAGGCCGAAGGTTGCGAAGCCTGGTACGAGATGGAAGAGCTGGCGGTGATGGGCATTGTGGAGGTGCTGGGGCGGTTACGGCGTTTATTAAGCATTCGTCGCGATCTTACGCAGCGCTTTACCACGCTTCAGCCTGACGTCTTTGTCGGTATTGATGCGCCGGATTTCAACATCACCCTGGAAGGTCATCTCAAACGCGCAGGCATTCGCACCATTCATTACGTCAGCCCCTCTGTCTGGGCCTGGCGACAAAAGCGCGTCTTTAAAATCGGCCGCAATACCGATCTGGTATTGGCGTTCCTGCCGTTTGAAAAAGCCTTCTACGACCGTTTCAACGTTCCCTGTCGCTTTATTGGTCATACCATGGCAGATGCCATGCCGTTACAGCCCGATAAGGCCGCCGCTCGACGCCATCTTGGCATAGACGAGCACGCGCTCTGTCTGGCATTGCTTCCCGGCAGCCGGGGTGCCGAAGTCGAAATGCTGAGTGCGGATTTCCTTAAAACCGCTCAGCGTCTGCGTACGCACTATCCGGCGCTGGAAATTGTCGTGCCCCTGGTCAACGCGAAGCGCCGCGAACAGTTTGAAAAAATTAAAGCGGAGGTCGCGCCTGAGCTGCCGATGCATCTGCTGGATGGTCAGGGCAGGGAAGCCATGGTGGCAAGTGATGCTGCGCTACTGGCTTCGGGGACGGCGGCGCTGGAGTGCATGCTGGCAAAATGCCCGATGGTGGTGGGCTACCGCATGAAACCGTTCACCTTCTGGCTGGCTAAACGACTGGTCAAAACAGATTACGTCTCTTTGCCGAATCTGCTGGCCGGGCGCGAGCTGGTCAAAGAGCTGTTGCAGGATGAATGTCAGCCTGAAGCGCTGGCAGCGGCGCTGGATCCGCTGTTACACGCCAGTCGTGAACGCGAAACGCTATTGCAGACCTTCCACGAATTGCATCAGCAGATTCGCTGGAATGCGGATGAACAAGCCGCCAATGCGGTACTGGAGCTCGCTAATGGCTGATTTTATTTACCCTGACGCCCGGCTGATTGCGGGTGTGGACGAAGTGGGGCGCGGCCCGCTGGTTGGCGCGGTGGTGACCGCTGCCGTCATTCTCGATCCGGCGAACCCCATCCCGGGCCTGGCAGACTCCAAAAAACTGTCAGAAAAACGCCGTCTCGCGCTGTTTGATCAAATCCAAGAGAAAGCGCTCGCCTGGAGCCTGGGGCGCGCAGAACCGGACGAGATTGACCGCCTGAATATCCTGCACGCCACGATGCTGGCGATGCAGCGCGCGGTCGCTGGCCTGTCCATCACGCCAGACTTTGTGCTGATTGACGGCAATCGCTGTCCGGCGTTGCCGATGCCTTCTCTGGCGGTGGTGAAGGGCGACAGCCTGGTCGCCGAAATCAGCGCCGCCTCCATCATCGCCAAGGTCACGCGCGATCGTGAAATGGCAGAGCTGGATTTGTTGTTTCCGCAGTATGGTTTTGCGCAGCATAAAGGTTATCCTACGGCGTTACACATGGAAAAATTGACGCAGTACGGTGCGACCCCTCATCACCGCCGCAGCTTTGCGCCGGTACGTAATGCGCTGATTGATGCCGATGTACTGGCGAGCAGCCTGACCACGCTGCGCTAATCCGAACCTGTTTTAACCGGAAACTGATATGGCCGAACCCCGTTTTATACATCTGCGCGTACACAGCGACTATTCCATGGTCGACGGCCTGGCGAAAACCGGCCCGTTGATCAAGAAAGCGGCTGCGCTGGGTATGCCAGCCATCGCGATTACCGACTTCACCAATCTTTGCGGGCTGGTGAAATTTTACGGAGGTGCGCACGGGGCAGGGGTTAAGCCGATTATCGGGGCAGATTTTAACGTTGCCAGCGAGTTGATGGGCGATGAGCTGACCCAGATTACCGTGCTGGCGGCAAATAATACCGGCTATCAGAATCTGACACTGCTGATTTCCCGTGCTTACCAACGGGGTTACGGTATTGCTGGCCCGATTATCGATCGCGACTGGCTGGCGGAACTGCAGGAAGGACTGATTCTGCTGTCTGGGGGTCGTCGAGGGGATGTTGGCCGCAGCCTGCTAAGAGGGAACAGCGCGCTGGTGTCTGACTGCCTGGCTTTCTATCAACAGCATTTTGCCGATCGCTACTTCCTGGAGCTGGTTCGTACCGGTCGTCCTGATGAGGAGAGCTATCTGCATGCGGCGGTTGAGCTGGCGATTGCAGAAGGGATCCCCGTTGTTGCCACGAATGAAGTCTGCTTCATCAATGAAGAAGACTTCGACGCTCACGAAATCCGCGTTGCCATTCATGATGGTTACACGCTCGACGATCCGAAACGCCCACGCAATTACAGTCCTCAGCAATACATGCGCAGCGAAGAGGAGATGTGCGAGCTGTTCGCGGACATCCCTGAAGCGCTGGAAAACAGCGTAGAGATTGCTAAGCGTTGTAACGTCACGGTCCGGCTGGGTGAGTACTTTCTGCCCCAGTTCCCGACAGGGGATATGACCACAGAAGACTTTTTGGTGGTGAAATCCCGCGAGGGGCTGGAAGAGCGCCTTGCGATGCTGTTTCCGGATGAAGCCGAACGGGCCGAAAAGCGGCCGGAATATGACGAACGTCTGGAAGTGGAACTCAACGTTATTAACCAGATGGGGTTCCCAGGCTACTTCCTGATCGTGATGGAGTTTATCCAGTGGTCGAAAGATAACGGCGTGCCGGTTGGGCCAGGCCGTGGTTCTGGTGCGGGATCCTTAGTCGCCTATGCGCTCAAGATCACTGACCTCGATCCGCTCGAATTCGATCTGCTGTTCGAACGTTTTCTGAACCCAGAACGTGTTTCCATGCCCGACTTCGACGTCGATTTTTGCATGGAGAAACGTGACCAGGTGATTGAACACGTGGCCGACATGTACGGCCGCGAAGCAGTGTCTCAGATTATTACTTTCGGTACGATGGCGGCTAAGGCGGTCATCCGCGACGTGGGGCGCGTTCTGGGCCATCCCTATGGTTTTGTCGATCGTATTTCAAAGCTGGTGCCGCCCGATCCGGGCATGACGCTGGAAAAAGCCTTTGCTGCAGAGCCGCAACTGCCGGAAATTTATGAGGCCGATGAGGAAGTCAAAGCGCTAATCGATATGGCGCGCAAGCTGGAAGGTGTTACGCGAAACGCCGGTAAGCACGCGGGCGGGGTAGTGATCGCGCCCACCAAAATTACCGATTTTGCGCCACTGTACTGTGACGAAAACGGCCAGTATCCGGTCACGCAGTTCGATAAAAATGATGTGGAATATGCCGGTCTGGTGAAGTTTGACTTCCTGGGACTGCGTACGCTGACCATTATCGACTGGGCACTGAAGATGATTAACCCGCGCCGTGAAAAGCAGGGGTTGCCGCCGATCGATATCGCCACCATTCCGCTTGAAGACAAGAAAAGCTTTGATATGCTGCAGCGCGCGGAAACCACGGCGGTTTTCCAGCTTGAATCGCGCGGCATGAAAGATCTGATCAAGCGTCTGAAACCCGACTGCTTTGAAGATATGATCGCCCTTGTGGCGCTGTTCCGCCCTGGCCCGTTGCAGTCGGGCATGGTGGATAACTTTATCGACCGTAAGCACGGTCGGGAAGCCATCTCCTATCCTGATATCCAGTGGCAGCATGAAAGCCTGAAGCCGGTTCTCGAGCCGACCTACGGCATTATCCTGTATCAGGAGCAGGTAATGCAGATCGCTCAGGTCCTGTCTGGCTATACGCTCGGCGGGGCGGATATGCTGCGTCGCGCCATGGGTAAAAAGAAACCCGAAGAGATGGCCAAGCAGCGCTCCGTATTTAAAGAGGGCGCGGAAAAGATGGGCATCGACGGCGAACTGTCGATGAAAATCTTCGATCTGGTAGAGAAATTTGCCGGATACGGTTTTAACAAATCGCACTCTGCGGCTTATGCGCTGGTGTCCTATCAAACGCTGTGGCTGAAAGCGCATTATCCGGCCGAATTTATGGCTGCGGTCATGACGGCGGATATGGATAACACGGAAAAAGTGGTTGGCCTGGTGGATGAGTGCTGGCGCATGGGGCTAAAGGTCCTGCCGCCGGATATTAACTCGGGCCTGTATCAGTTCCACGTCAATGATGAGGGCGAGATCGTTTACGGCATCGGCGCCATTAAAGGCGTCGGTGAAGGGCCGATCGAAGCGATCATTGATGCGCGCAACGAGGGCGGTTATTTCCGGGAGCTGTTCGATCTCTGCGCGCGCACCGATACCAAAAAGATCAACCGTCGGGTCATGGAAAAACTGATCATGTCAGGTGCCTTCGATCGTCTCGGCCCGCATCGCGCTGCTTTAATGAGCGCCCTTAACGATGCGCTGAAAGCGGCGGATCAGCATGCGAAAGCCGAAGCGATCGGCCAGGCGGACATGTTCGGCGTACTGGCCGACGAGCCTGAACAGGTAGAACAGTCCTATGCCAGCGTGACGCCCTGGCCGGAACAGGTGCAGTTGGATGGTGAACGAGAAACCTTAGGGTTGTATCTTACCGGCCATCCTATTAATCAGTATTTAAAAGAAATTGAGCGTTACGTTGGCGGGATGCGTTTGAAAGATATGCATCCTACCGATCGTGGTAAGATTACCGTTGCGGCAGGTCTGGTGATTGCTGCGCGTGTAATGGTGACCAAGCGCGGCAACCGAATTGGTATTTGTACACTTGACGATCGTTCCGGCCGTCTCGAAGTCATGTTATTTACCGATGCGTTAGATAAATACCAGCAACTGCTGGAGAAAGACCGTATCCTGATCGTCAGCGGACAGGTCAGCTTTGATGACTTCAGTGGTGGGCTTAAAATGACGGCCCGGGAAGTCATGGACATCGACGAAGCGCGCGAAAAATACGCCCGTGGACTTGCTATCTCGCTGACGGACAGGCAAATTGATGACCAGCTATTAAACCGACTCCGTCAGTCCCTGGAACCTCATCGTTCAGGGACAATTCCGGTGCATCTCTACTATCAGAGAGCCGACGCGCGCGCGAAGCTACGCTTTGGTGCAGCGTGGCGAATTTCGCCCAGCGATCGTTTACTCAACGATTTGCGGTCGTTAATTGGATCGGAGCAGGTGGAACTGGAGTTTGACTAAAACAGGAACATTATGAGTCTTAATTACCTGGATTTTGAACAGCCAATTGCAGAACTGGAAGCGAAGATTGATTCGCTAACCTCGATTGGTCGTCAGGACGATAAACACGTCAATCTCGACGAAGAAGTGAAGCGACTGCGCGAGAAAAGCGTTGAGCTTACGCGTAAAATCTTCGCTGATTTAGGCGCATGGCAAATTGCACAACTGGCACGCCATCCTCTACGTCCTTATACCTTTGATTACGTGCGCAATGCCTTTGACGATTTCGATGAGCTGGCGGGTGACCGTGCTTATGCGGATGACAAAGCCATTGTGGGCGGGATTGCGCGCCTTGATGGTCGCCCGGTCATGATCATTGGTCACCAGAAAGGACGTGAAACCAAAGAGAAGATTCGCCGTAATTTTGGCATGCCAGCACCAGAAGGTTATCGCAAAGCGCTGCGCCTGATGGAAATGGCTGAACGTTTCAAGATGCCCATCATCACTTTTATCGACACCCCGGGCGCTTATCCTGGCGTTGGTGCGGAAGAGCGTGGTCAGTCTGAAGCTATTGCCCGTAATCTGCGGGAAATGTCCGGTCTGAAGGTGCCTGTGATCTGTACGGTCATCGGTGAAGGCGGTTCCGGTGGTGCGCTGGCCATTGGTGTGGGTGACAAAGTTAACATGCTGCAGTACAGCACTTACTCTGTTATCTCTCCGGAAGGCTGTGCGTCGATTCTGTGGAAAAGCGCGGATAAAGCGCCTATGGCAGCTGAAGCGATGGGCATTACCGCGCCGCGTCTGAAAGAGCTGAAGCTGATTGACTCGGTGATTCCAGAGCCGCTGGGTGGTGCGCATCGCCATCCTGTCGAAATGGCGCAGTCGCTGAAACAGCAACTGCTGGCCGATCTGGCCGATCTGGAAGGGCTCAGCACTGAAGAGCTGCTCGATCGCCGTTATCAACGTCTGATGAGCTACGGCTACGCCTGATTTAAGGTGATAGTGTGAAAGCGGACTCCGGTCCGCTTTTTTTATGTCACGAATCTGACTGCGGATTAGCCGTGTCATTCGCTATGCTTACTCAATGCCTCAACAATAAGGGAGATGTGCATTGAATATTCTGGCGATCATGGGCGCGCATGGCGTGTTTTATAAAGATGAGCCTTTGCGCGAACTGGAAGTCGCGCTGAGTCAGCAGGGTTTTCAACTCATCCGGCCAAAAAACAATGACGATCTGCTAAAACTCATTGAACACAATCCCCGCATCAGCGGCGTCATTTTTGACTGGGATGAACACAACAGCCCGGAGCTGTGTGGTGATATCAATCAGCTTAATGAATATCTGCCGCTGTATGCCTTTATCAATACCCATTCCCAGATGGATATCAGTATTAATGAAATGCGTATGCCGCTGCATTTCTTTGAATATGCGCTGAATGCCGCCGACGATATTGCTCTTCACATCCGCCAGTACACAGATGACTACCTCGACAACATCACGCCGCCGTTGACCAAAGCGTTGTTTACCTATGTGAAAGAGGGAAAGTACACCTTCTGTACCCCTGGCCATATGGCCGGTACGGCCTTCCAAAAAAGCCCGGTCGGCTGTTTGTTCTATGACTTTTTTGGCGCCAATACGCTGAAGTCGGATATCTCGATTTCGGTAACGGAACTGGGGTCGCTGCTGGACCACACAGGGCCGCATCTGGAAGCCGAGGAGTATATCGCCCGCGCTTTTGGTGCGGAACAGAGCTACATGGTGACCAACGGCACCTCGACCTCAAATAAGATCGTCGGAATGTATGCTGCCCCGGCAGGCAGCACGATTCTGGTGGACCGCAACTGCCATAAGTCGCTCACGCATCTGTTGATGATGAGCGATTTGATCCCCATCTGGCTGAAGCCAACACGCAATGCATTGGGTATTTTGGGCGGTATTCCGCAAAAAGAGTTCACCCGAGCCAGCATCGAGCAAAAAGTGACGGTCACGCCGCGCGCCAGTTGGCCGGTACATGCGGTGATCACCAATTCAACCTACGACGGTTTGCTCTACAATACGCAGTACATCAAGCAAACCCTTGAGGTGCCGTCGATCCACTTTGATTCCGCCTGGGTTCCCTATACCAACTTTCATCCCATCTATGAGGGGAAAAGCGGCATGAGCGGTGAGCGGATACCGGGTAAAGTCTTCTATGAAACGCAGTCGACCCATAAACTGCTGGCGGCTTTTTCCCAGGCTTCGCTAATTCATATTAAAGGCGACTATGACGAGCAGACGTTTAATGAAGCCTACATGATGCACACCACCACCTCACCGAACTATGCCATTGTCTCATCCATTGAGACAGCGGCGGCAATGCTGCGGGGAAATCCCGGCAAAAGGCTCATTAACCGGTCAGTGGAACGCGCCCTGCATTTCCGTCGTGAGATACAGCGTTTACGAGAAGAGTGCGACAGCTGGTTTTTTGATATCTGGCAGCCTGAACACGTTGATGAAGCCCAGTGCTGGCCGATACAGCCGGGGGAAGAGGACTGGCACGGATTCACCCAGGCCGATCGCGACCACATGTATCTTGATCCGATCAAGGTCACGATCCTGACACCCGGCATGAGCGAGCTGGGCGTGATGGCGGAAGAGGGCATTCCGGCGGCGCTGGTGGCGAAGTTCCTGGATGAGCGCGGCATCGTGGTTGAAAAAACCGGCCCTTATAATCTGTTATTCCTGTTTAGTATCGGCATTGATAAAACCAAAGCGATGAGCGTGCTGCGAGGGTTAACGGAATTTAAGCGCGCCTACGATCTCAATCTCCGGGTCAAAAATATGTTGCCGGATCTCTATGCGGAGGATCCCGATTTTTATCGCAACATGCGTATTCAAACCCTGGCGCAGGGGATCCACCGTCTTATCCAGCAACATGATTTACCGCGGCTCATGTTGAAGGCGTTTGACGTGTTGCCCGAGATGAAAATGACGCCGCATCAGGCTTTTCAGCAACAGGTGAAGGGTAATATTGAAACCGTAAACATCAATGAGCTGGTGGGCCGCATCTCCGCCAACATGATCCTGCCTTATCCTCCAGGCGTTCCTCTGGTGATGCCTGGTGAAATGATCACAGAACAAAGCCGCGCCGTACTCGACTTCCTGTTAATGCTGTGTAGCATTGGACGCCACTATCCTGGCTTTGAGACGGATATTCACGGCGCGAGCCTCACCGAAGAGGGGGAATATCGGGTACGTGTGCTGAAACAGGCCGGGTAACAGGACGTTATATTTAACAGGAAGCAACGATGCTACAGCTAACGCATATCCATCATATCGCGATCATTGCATCAGACTATTCGCGCAGCAAAGCATTTTACTGCGACATTCTGGGGTTTGAACTGCAAAGCGAACACTATCGTGAAGCGCGTGATTCGTGGAAAGGGGATCTGGCACTGAACGGTCAGTATACGATTGAGCTGTTTTCGTTTCCCAAACCGCCCGCACGCGTCAGTCAACCGGAAGCCTGTGGCCTGCGGCATCTGGCCTTCAGCGTGCCGGACGTTGAAGCGGCGATGCGCTATCTGGCAACGCAGGGCGTGATATGTGAAGCGATCCGCATCGATGAGCTAACCGGAAAGCCCTGCACGTTCTTTGCCGATCCGGATGGTTTGCCGCTGGAACTCTATCAGGCGTAAAATGGCGGCTTTGGGCGATTCCACTGGCTGCGGTAGGGATTGAGGACATGTCTGATTTTGACGCACTGTTAAAGGAAACCGACGCGCTGGTCGTGGCGTTCAGCGGTGGCCTGGATTCTACCGTTCTGCTTCATCAACTGCGGGCCTGGCAGCAAGCGCGCCCGCGGTCACGGCTGCGTGCGCTGCATGTGCATCATGGCCTCAGCCTGAATGCCGATAGCTGGGCAGCGCACTGCCTGTACCAGTGCGAACGGTGGCAGATTCCTTGTGAAGTCCTGCGTGTGCAGGTAACGGATCAGGGACAAGGCATTGAAGCGGCAGCGCGTCAGGTACGCTATCACGCTCTGGGGCAGGCGCTGTGCGCGGATGAAAAGTTGCTAACCGCGCAGCATCTGGACGATCAGTGTGAAACGCTTCTCCTGGCGCTTAAGCGCGGCAGTGGACCGGCAGGGCTGGCGGCCATGCCGGCGGCGACGACGTTTGCCGGACATGCCTTACTCAGGCCCTTATTAAACCATTCCCGCCTGAGCCTGGAACAGTATGCCGAGGCGCATCAACTGGTCTGGGTTGAAGATGAAAGCAATCAGGATCAGCGCTATGACCGAAACTTTCTGCGTCAGCAGCTGTTGCCGACGGTTATGCGCCGCTGGCCGCATTTTGCCGAGGCGTCGGCGCGCAGTGCCGCCTTGTGTGGCGAGCAGGAGCAACTGCTGGATGAGTTACTGGCTGAGCCGCTTAGCGAGCTTATTCAACCCGACGGTAGCCTGTGCTTCACACCCTTGCTGACCATGAGTGAGGTAAAAGGCAACGCCCTGCTGCGTCGCTGGCTGGCCGCTCAGGGCGAGAAAATGCCGTCACGAGAAGCATTACGCCGAATCCGTCAGGAGATCATGTTGTGCCGTGAAGATGCGCAGCCGCGCCTGAAACTGGGAAACCACGAGATCCGTCGCTACCGGCAGCAGCTTTACCACTTGCCGCTCAGCGCCTCTTTAGCTGACTGTGAAATTGCCTGGAATGACGTCGAACAACCTCTGCATTTGCCACAAAACCTGGGCGTACTGACGGCCGAAAAAAGCACGAGTACGCTTCGCTGCCCACAACCGCAGGAGCAGGTATTCGTGCGGTTTCACGCAACAGGCTATGTTCATATCGTGAATCGCCCAGGCGGACGAGACATAAAAA
The DNA here is from genome assembly GCA_030522485.1 of Stenchaetothrips biformis. Taxonomy (NCBI): domain Eukaryota; kingdom Metazoa; phylum Arthropoda; class Insecta; order Thysanoptera; family Thripidae; genus Stenchaetothrips; species Stenchaetothrips biformis. The sequence goes on from CM060086.1 coordinate 54,501, forward strand.
AAATCTGGCAGATGCTGAATATCCCGCCCTGGCAACGCGCGCGCATTCCCTTAATTTATTTTAATCAGACGTTGATTTGCGCGCCCGGGCTGTTTGTTACCCGCGAAGGTGCCAGCGAGGATGCCGCTGGCTGGCAAGTCAACTGGCAGAAAACGACGGGAGAGCCGGAATAATGCAACGCATAGCAGCCTTGCTGCTGATAACTGTTTTACCGGTCCACGCCGCAGGCGATGTGAAAGCGGGTGAGCAACGCGCGGCCGCCTGTATGGCCTGCCACGGAGCACAGGGTAAAGCAACCACGCCTCTCTATCCCAATCTGGCTGGCCAAAATGCGGCCTATCTTAACCAGGCATTACAGGCCTATAAGAAAGGGGAACGAAGCGGGGGACAGGCTGAAGTCATGAAGGCGTTTGTGGCAGGCTTAAATGATGAGGATATGGCGAATTTAGCCGCCTATTACAGTTCGTTGAAACCTGAATGAGGTGGGCGGGAGTGCATCCCGCCCGACGGGGAGTGAATTACTCTTCGCTGACAACAACGGTGCCGAGTTCAGGATGGCTGAAGCTGGCAATATGATCGAGGCGTAACTCGCGCGTTTCACCGGAAAGGTCGATCGCCAGATATTCAACGTTTTTTCGTGAAAGAATATCTTTGGCTTTGGCCTTAAGCTGTTCACCGTCTTTTAATGCCAGCGACAGCATCCAGTTTTTTTGGCAGGCGAGTTCCAGATTATCGTAGTCATCGCAATTGATGGGTTTATAAGCTTCATTCATCAACATAGTCGCTCACCAATAAGTTTGCGGCGGCATAGGCCGCCTGTTCCCTGAGAGAAGCATTTAGCGCAACATTCGCGGCAATATCATCCAGCGCTTTTAAGGCGCAGCCAATGGCATCGGGTACATATCCCAGATCTCCGCTGCCGATTTCGGCATATTTTTGGCGAACTAACTCACAATATTTTTGCACAGGCACCTCCTCAGCAGAGCAGAAACACTCTGGTTGATTAGCGACTATATCACAGGCATTTCCAGAAAATCAGCCAGGCAAAAGCAGGAACCGCGCGCAAATCACTGCTAAAGTAGCGGTCTACGCCGTCTAAGACGACTCAGGATAAAGCACGAAAGGTTCAGTGAATGGTTAGCCCGATACAAAAAAACGCGTACTGCACGCAGGCAGGTGACAGATGATTATGCTGTCACGCAACGTTGAGCTGCCAGACAGTGAAATTGAACTGACGGCTATTCGGGCGCAGGGTTCTGGCGGTCAGCATGTGAATAAAACCAGCACCGCCATTCATCTACGTTTCGACATCGCCGCCTCGTCCTTGCCACCGTTCTATAAAGAGAGACTGCTAAATGCCCGCCACCATTTAATTACCGGTGACGGAACCGTGATCATCAAGGCGCAGGAGTACCGGAGTCAGGAGATGAACAGGGAGGCGGCACTGCAGCGGCTGGTCAACCTGATCCGCGAACTTACCACGGTAGAGAAAGTCCGGCGCTCAACACGGCCTACGCGCGCCTCGAAAGAGCGCAGGCTGGAAGGCAAGTCACGACGCAGCAATACCAAAGCGCTGCGCGGTAAGGTGCAATAAGAAACATGTGCATGGGGCGTTATGACAAGTCAGACAGGGGCAGAATGCGGGAGCACGCCTGATAGCCGCACGTTATTCAGCAAAAAAAACGCCCCTTAAAGGGGCGTTATCGTGCGGTTACTTGTTAAGCGCATTAAGCAGAAATTCGACAATCTCATCCTGTTTGATCATCTGTTTCTCACCGGCACGACGGGCTTTATACTCAATCTCCTGATTATCAAGATTGCGATCGCCAATCACGATGGTGTGCGGTACGCCAATCAGCTCCATATCCGCAAACATCACGCCCGGACGCTCTTTACGATCGTCCAGAATCACCTCTACGCCTTTGGCGCGCAGCGTGTTGTACAGCTCTTCCGCTAACTCTTTCACGCGAAACGATTTCTGCATATTCATCGGCAGAATCGCCACGTCGAACGGTGCCAGCGCTGCAGGCCAGATGATGCCGCGGTCATCGTGATTTTGCTCGATTGCCGCCGCAACCACGCGGGTGATACCGATGCCGTAGCATCCCATGGTCATGATCTGGTTACGACCGTCTTCACCCTGTACGGAGGCTTTCATCGCTTCAGAGTATTTGGTGCCCAGCTGGAAAATGTGGCCGACTTCGATACCACGTTTAATCTGCAACGTACCTTTGCCATCCGGGCTCGGGTCACCTTCCACGACGTTACGCAGATCGGCTACCTGCGCCATTGGCAGATCGCGTTCCCAGTTGATGCCGAAATAGTGTTTACCCTCAATGTTGGCACCGGCACTAAAATCGCTCATCTTCGCCACGGTACGGTCTGCGATAACTGGCATATTCAGCCCCACCGGGCCGAGCGAGCCAGGACCCGCACCAACCGCTGCGCGGATCTCTTCTTCGGTGGCAAAGGTCAGCGGAGAAGCAACCAGAGGCGATTTCTCTGCCTTGATTTCGTTCAGTTCATGATCGCCGCGAACCAGCAACGCCACCAACGCGTGACCACTTTCTTCTGCGCCCTTCACCATCAGGGTTTTCACGGTTTTCTCAATCGGCTGCTGGAACTGGCTCACCAGTTCTGCGATGGTTTTGGTATTCGGCGTATCCACCTCACGCATCTCTTCTGCAGGGGCAGGACGATCGCCCGCGGGCGCGACGGCCTCAGCAAATTCAATGTTGGCGGCGAAGTCAGATTCCGTTGAGAAAATCACGTCATCCTCACCGCTCTGCGCCAGCACCTGGAATTCGTGAGATGCGCTACCACCAATTGAGCCGGTATCGGCCTGCACTGCACGGAAATCCAGCCCCATACGATTGAAAATCTGGCTGTAGGCGCGATACATCGCGTCATAGGTTTCCTGCAGCGATTCCTGAGAAGTATGGAAGGAGTAAGCATCTTTCATGATGAATTCACGCGAACGCATTACGCCAAAGCGCGGGCGCACTTCATCGCGGAATTTAGTCTGGATTTGATACAGATTCAGCGGCAGCTGTTTGTAGGAGCTCAGCTCATTACGAATCAGATCGGTGATCACTTCTTCGTGCGTCGGACCGAGCACAAACGGGCGCTCATGGCGATCGGCAACGCGCAATAGCTCTGGACCGTACTGTTCCCAACGACCGCTCTCCTGCCACAGATCGGCGGGTTGCACCACAGGCATTGAAATCTCAATGGCACCGGCATTGTTCATTTCTTCACGGACGATGTTTTCGACCTTTTTTAATACGCGCAGTCCGGTTGGCAGCCAGGTATATAAGCCTGAAGCCAGTTTACGGATCATCCCGGCACGCAGCATCAGCTGGTGGCTGATCACTTCCGCGTCAGAAGGTGTCTCTTTCTGAGTAGAGAGCAGATATTGAGTAGTACGCATTGATTACGATTCCAGTTGATCGGAAATTCACAGACAAAATTTGCTGGCGGCTAGTGTACCAGTGAGATCACTGGCTAAAAAGCGGGTTTTAACGCGGATCGATAGCCAAGACTTCCGTCCCTGCGTCATCAATGCGCCAGCGCACGTTAAACTCCATTAGCCAGGCGGCATATTCCCTGTCCTGAATTTCACCTTTACGGTAAGCGGGCCGCGGATCCTGAGCGAGAACGTCGCTGATAAAGCGTGCCAGATGCGGATAGCGGGCGTGCTGTTGCAACTGCTGTTGGGCAAGCGCTGAAAACCGGACCGGCATAGTGCTTTCCGGCGCGGCCTGCGCGAAACCGGCGCGCGCTTCGGGCAGAGCCTCGGCAAAAGGCAGGTAAGGTTTAATATCGACAACCGGCGTACCGTCCACTAAATCCAGGCTGCCCAGTTGCAGAATGACCTGCTGCTTCTCGCAGCGAATGCCTTTGAGCTCAACCAGCGACATGCCGACGGGATTGGGGCGAAAGGTGGAGCGGGTGGCAAAAACGCCCATGCGCGCGTTACCGCCCAGCCGTGGAGGCCGTACGGTAGGGCGCCAGCCGCCTTCCATGGTCTGGTGAAAAACAAACAGAATCCAGAGGTGGCTGAAGTCTTCCAGGCCGCGCACGGCATCCGCCTGATTGTAAGGCGGCAAAAGATGCAGTTCGCCGCCGCCGTCCTGTACCAGCCCAGGCTGACGCGGCACGGCGAACTTCTCTTTCCAGGGAGAATGTATTACGCCGATTTGCGCAAAGGTGAATTCACTCATTGACTGGTGACTTTCAGCGCCGATCCCTGACAAACAGCCTGACGGTAACAGCCCGGTGTGCTGCTGACGATTTCGCATTTATGCAGCAGCACAGCATTGGCTTTCATCTGTGACGCTTTAATCTGCATACGTTTACGTGCGGTAGCGATATTTGGGGGGGAGCTCTGATTGCTCACCTGGCAATCTTCAGCGGACACTTCGCCTAAATCGCGGAAGGGTTTGCTCACCAGATCGGCCGCATCGGTGTAAACCTTAACAGGCGCGGGACGATACGTTGGCTTACGTGTCGGTTCGCTGGATTGCTGCGGATGAGAAGGTGCGCTGCTTATTGGGTGGTACTCTCGAACACACCCTGTCAGCATCAATGCTAACAAGCAGAGCGGTAAAAAACGCATGGCAACATCCTCAAGTTTCAAAAAGTGGCGTTATTGAAACAAGGACACGGATAAATAACAAGTCAGCAAAGCGCAATATCAGAAAGGGCGGCTATAAGCCGCCCTGAGGAGAGATGGGAGGCTGAATTACCAGCCTTTAACCGCACCACCGTTAAAGACTTTGTTCGCCGCATCCGCGACCTCGTCAGACTGATAAGCCTGCACGAATTTTTTCACGTTTTCTGCGTCTTTATTGTCCTCACGCGCAACAATCAGGTTCACGTACGGTGAGTCTTTATCTTCAACAAAGATGCCATCTTTCGCCGGTGTCAGGCCGATCTGGCTGGCGTAAGTCGTGTTGATGACCGCCAGTGCGATTTGCTGATCGTCCAGCGAACGTGGCAGCTGTGGCGCTTCCAGCTCAACAATCTTCAGGTGCTTCGGATTCTCAACGATATCCAGTGAGGTTGGCAGCAGGCCCACACCGTCTTTCAGCTTAATCAGGCCCACTTTCTGCAGCAGCAGCAGCGAACGACCAAGGTTAGTTGGGTCATTAGGAATGGCAACCTGCGCGCCGTCCTGCAGTTGATCGAGTGATTTGATCTTTTTCGAGTAGCCCGCAATCGGATAAACGAAAGAGTTACCAACGGATACCAGCTTGTAACCACGATCTTTGATTTGTTGATCCAGATACGGTTTATGCTGGAAGGCATTCACATCAATGTCACCTTTGCTCAGTGCTTCGTTAGGCAGCACGTAGTCGTTAAAGGTGACCAGTTCAACATCCAGGCCATACTTATCTTTAGCGACTTTAGCCGCCGCTTCAGCAACCTGCTGTTCTGCGCCGACAATCACGCCCACTTTAATGTGGTTTGGATCTTTGGCTTTTTGATCGCATCCTGCCAGCGCAATCGCGCCAATTAATGCACCCACAGCGGCAATTTTTTTAAATTTGAAAGACATGTCCTTTCCTTAATAGTGATATTGCTTGCTTATTTATGGGACACAGCACGCACGATGCGGTCGCCACAGAATTGTATGAGATACACCAAAACGACTAATAACACTAATACCGTATTCATCACTGTCGCGTTATATCCGATATAACCGTATTGGTAGCCAATCTGTCCCAGACCGCCCGCGCCCACGGCTCCGCCCATAGCAGAGTAGCCGACCAGCGTAATCAACGTGATGGTGGCCGCATTGACAAGGCCGGGCAGGGCTTCGGGCAGCAGCACTTTTCGCACGATTTGCATCGGTGTGGCACCCATGGCGCGTGACGCTTCGATCAATCCGGTTGGCAGTTCCAGCAGGGCGTTCTCAACCATACGAGCAATAAAGGGCGCTGCACCCACGGTCAGTGGCACAATGGCGGCCTGCAAGCCAATAGAGGTGCCAACAATGACGCGAGTAAACGGAATCATCCAGACCAGCAGGATAATAAAGGGAATGGAGCGGAAGATGTTGACCAACGCCGACAGCACCCGATACAAACCTTTGTTTTCAAGAATCTGACCCGGACGGGTCACATAGAGCAGGACGCCTACCGGTAAACCCAGAACGAAGCCGAAAAAGCCAGAGACAAAGGTCATCATCAACGTTTCCCACACGCCGCGCCCCAGCAACGCAATCATCGCTTCAGACATAACCTAGTACCTCTACTTTTACGTGATGTTCCTGCAGCCACTGAATCGCGGCCTGTGTATCGCTTTCGCTGCCGTGAATTTCCGCCAGCATGATGCCGAACTTCACACCGCCGGCATAATCCATCTGCGCACTAATAATGTTGTTGTTGATATTGAAACGACGCGCGGCTTCAGACAGTAAAGGTGCATCGACAGACTGCCCGGTGAATTCCATACGCAGTAAGGGCATGCTGTCTGGGCCTGCTTCAGGTGACAGGCGCTGTTGATAATCGTCCGGAATATCCAGATGCAGCGTTGACTGGATAAACTGTTGTGCCAGCGGCGTTTTAGGATGCGAGAAGACTTCGCTCACGCTGTCCTTTTCAATTAGCTCGCCCTGGCTTATCACTGCGACCTGATCGCAGATGCGTTTTACGACATCCATCTCATGCGTAATCAGCAGAATGGTCAGGCCAAGACGACGGTTAATATCTTTGAGCAATTCAAGAATTGAACGGGTTGTTGCCGGATCGAGCGCGCTGGTGGCTTCATCACAAAGAAGGACTTTGGGGTTGCTTGCCAGCGCACGCGCGATAGCGACGCGCTGTTTCTGACCACCGGAAAGATTTGCTGGCCAGGCGTCGTGTTTATCAGCCAGGCCGACCAGATCCAGCAGCTCGATCACACGTTTTTTAATTTCCTCACGAGAGAGCTGACCCAGCTCTAACGGCAGCGCAACGTTGCCCGCAACCGTGCGTGAGTTCATCAGGTTAAAGTGCTGGAAAATCATGCCGATCTGACGGCGGGCTTGAGTCAGTTGCCGTTCGCCCAGCGCCGTTAAGTCTGCACCGTCAACCAGCACGCGGCCGGAAGTTGGGCGTTCAAGCAGATTCACGCAACGAATGAGCGTGCTTTTACCGGCACCGGATGCACCAATGACGCCATAGATTTGCCCGGCAGGTACGTGCAGGCTGACGTTCGATAATGCCTGTATCGATCGCGAACCTTGCTGGAACACTTTGGTAATATTTTCTAATTTAATCATTACGTTATTTATTATCGTCTTGCATTGTCCGTGGTCTGGTGTGCTCTCATCACTGAAAGCATGCATAAGCTGGATGGATGGTAAGGCATCCAGACGTCTAAATCAATGGAAGTGATTCAATCAGGCATTCTCCCTTTAATCGCAATCGTGCGATACTGATCGGCAATTTTTATAGCAGGAGTTTTTACGTGACGAATAAAGTCCCGGCCATTTTTCTCGATCGCGATGGCACCCTCAATGTTGATCACGGCTACGTCCACGAAATCGATAATTTCCAGTTTATTGATGGCGTCATTGAAGCATTGCAACAGTTAAAGAAGATGGGCTTTGCGTTGGTTGTCGTGACTAACCAGTCTGGTATTGCTCGCGGTATGTTTAGCGAAGATCAGTTTATGCGCCTAACCGAGTGGATGGACTGGTCGCTGGCCGATCGGGATATCGACCTTGATGGGATCTATTTCTGCCCGCACCTTCCCGACGCGTCGATTGAAGAATATCGCCAGCAGTGTGACTGCCGTAAGCCTCAGCCAGGAATGTTACTGTCCGCGCAAAAAGAGCTTAACATCGATATGGCGGCTTCTTATATGGTAGGTGACAAACTGGAAGATATGCAGGCCGCCGAGGCAGCCGGCGTAGGGAAGAAAGTCCTTGTGCGCAGCGGTAAGCCGGTCACGGCTGAAGGTGAGGCGCTGGCTGACTGGGTGATAAAGAGTCTTGCCGAGTTACCTGCACGTATCAAAAGCGCGTAAAACAGCTCCTTTGTGCAAATTTCAGACGAACAGCAAAAAAGTGCAAATTTGCGCTTGCGCTCTGTGAAAGCTTCCCTATAATGCGCCTCCACTGACACGGCACAACGGCTTACGTAACGCGGTGTTCAGCAGGAGGCTCTCAGGAGTTTCCGCCGGAGAAAAACTTCTGAAAAAAGAGGTTGACTCTGAAGGAGGAAAGCGTAATATACGCCACCTCGCGACAGACGGTTAACCCGCTGTTCGCACTGCTCTTTAACAATTTATCAGACAATCTGTGTGGGCACTCGCAGGATTGATATCAGCGTCTCCGGACGTAAAAATATCAAGTCTTAAGAGTGAACACGTAATAAATTCATTACGACGTTTTCCTTGAGCATCGCTGCACTGGTTGCAGCAAATCAAACTTTAAATTGAAGAGTTTGATCATGGCTCAGATTGAACGCTGGCGGCAGGCCTAACACATGCAAGTCGGACGGTAGCACAGAGGAGCTTGCTCCTCGGGTGACGAGTGGCGGACGGGTGAGTAATGTCTGGGGATCTGCCCGATAGAGGGGGATAACCACTGGAAACGGTGGCTAATACCGCATAACGTCGCAAGACCAAAGAGGGGGACCTTCGGGCCTCTCACTATCGGATGAACCCAGATGGGATTAGCTAGTAGGCGGGGTAACGGCCCACCTAGGCGACGATCCCTAGCTGGTCTGAGAGGATGACCAGCCACACTGGAACTGAGACACGGTCCAGACTCCTACGGGAGGCAGCAGTGGGGAATATTGCACAATGGGCGCAAGCCTGATGCAGCCATGCCGCGTGTATGAAGAAGGCCTTCGGGTTGTAAAGTACTTTCAGCGGGGAGGAAGGCAGTGAGGTTAATAACCTTACTGATTGACGTTACCCGCAGAAGAAGCACCGGCTAACTCCGTGCCAGCAGCCGCGGTAATACGGAGGGTGCAAGCGTTAATCGGAATTACTGGGCGTAAAGCGCACGCAGGCGGTCTGTTAAGTCAGATGTGAAATCCCCGGGCTTAACCTGGGAACTGCATTTGAAACTGGCAGGCTTGAGTCTCGTAGAGGGGGGTAGAATTCCAGGTGTAGCGGTGAAATGCGTAGAGATCTGGAGGAATACCGGTGGCGAAGGCGGCCCCCTGGACGAAGACTGACGCTCAGGTGCGAAAGCGTGGGGAGCAAACAGGATTAGATACCCTGGTAGTCCACGCCGTAAACGATGTCGACTTGGAGGTTGTTCCCTTGAGGAGTGGCTTCCGGAGCTAACGCGTTAAGTCGACCGCCTGGGGAGTACGGCCGCAAGGTTAAAACTCAAATGAATTGACGGGGGCCCGCACAAGCGGTGGAGCATGTGGTTTAATTCGATGCAACGCGAAGAACCTTACCTACTCTTGACATCCACGGAATTCGGCAGAGATGCCTTAGTGCCTTCGGGAACCGTGAGACAGGTGCTGCATGGCTGTCGTCAGCTCGTGTTGTGAAATGTTGGGTTAAGTCCCGCAACGAGCGCAACCCTTATCCTTTGTTGCCAGCGATTCGGTCGGGAACTCAAAGGAGACTGCCGGTGATAAACCGGAGGAAGGTGGGGATGACGTCAAGTCATCATGGCCCTTACGAGTAGGGCTACACACGTGCTACAATGGCGCATACAAAGAGAAGCGACCTCGCGAGAGCAAGCGGACCTCATAAAGTGCGTCGTAGTCCGGATCGGAGTCTGCAACTCGACTCCGTGAAGTCGGAATCGCTAGTAATCGTGGATCAGAATGCCACGGTGAATACGTTCCCGGGCCTTGTACACACCGCCCGTCACACCATGGGAGTGGGTTGCAAAAGAAGTAGGTAGCTTAACCTCCGGGAGGGCGCTTACCACTTTGTGATTCATGACTGGGGTGAAGTCGTAACAAGGTAACCGTAGGGGAACCTGCGGTTGGATCACCTCCTTACCTGAAGATACCTTCGTGCGAAGTGCTCACACAGATTGTCTGATAGAAAGATAAAGAAGCAAGACGGCTGCGAAGTCGAGACACGCGTATGTGTCCCCTTCGTCTAGCGGTTAGGACTCCGCCCTTTCACGGCGGCAACAGGGGTTCGAATCCCCTAGGGGACGCCACTTGCTTGGTGACAGGTGAAAGGTGTTGCCCACATATCTTAAAGATGACTTGCGAGTCATGTTTAAGATATTGCTCTTTAACAATCCGGAACAAGCTGAAAATTTGAAACGACACAGGGTCGCATTCTTCCGTAATAAAGAATGATGACAATGTGTTCGAGTCTCTCAAAAGCTTACAGCTTACAAGCAACTGTTATGCAGTAGCGTGCGAGCAGTAAAGAAGGCAAGGCGCGTCGGCGCACAGCCAGCGGAGCGTACTGAAGTACGTGAGCATGGCGAGCACCGCGCAACGACGCATTCTTTACGCGCAGCCGTTACGGTAAAACAGATAAACGCCTGTGGGTTGTGAGGTTAAGCGACTAAGCGTA
>CM060086.1:70000-113501 GCA_030522485.1 Stenchaetothrips biformis
ATCTTAAAGTGCTGGTATGGAATATCTTTAAACAGCAGCGTGCCGACTGGATGTCCGTACTGGAAGGCTTTGGTAAAGATGCGCATCTGGTTCTGCTCCAGGAAGCGCAAACCACGCCCGAGCTTATCCGGTTTGCGACCAGCAACTATCTGGCGGCCGATCAGGTTCCGGCATTCGTGTTGCCGCAGCATCCCTCTGGCGTGATGACACTGGCTTCCGCTCACCCAGTCTACTGTTGCCCTTTGCGCGAGCGAGAGCCGCTTCTGAGGCTCTCTAAATCGGCTTTAGTCACGGCCTATCCGTTACCCACGGGTGAAACGCTTATGGTCGTCAACATTCATGCCGTAAACTTTAGTCTGGGCGTGGATGTCTACAGTAAACAACTTGGGCCTATTGGCGAACAGATCGTTCACCACCGTGGTCCAGTTATCATGGCTGGCGATTTCAATGCGTGGAGTCGTCAACGGATTAACGCGCTTTACCGGTTTGCTCATCAGATGCAGCTGGAAGAGGTGATGTTCACCGCGGACCATCGACGTAAAGCCTTTGGCCGGCCGTTAGATTTCGTATTTTATCGCGATATGCACGTTAGTGAGGCGTCAGTGCTGGTGACGCGCGCATCCGATCATAATCCTTTACTGGTCGAATTTAAGGCCAGTCGGTGAGGGGAATCGCGGAGAGGCGCTCTGTCAGGAGGAGAGGGCGAAACGCCAGAAGATCATGCAAAGCGCAGTAGAATCGAATAAGAAAAAAGGCTGACATTTGTCAGCCTTTTCAACGTATCAGGTATCTGGCGTTGCGTTATTCTTAACAAACAACGTTAGCTCATCGCCAGGCTGAATATCTTTTGCGTTACTCACAACACTGTTCCAGCGCATCACGTCTTTAATATTCACGCCGTGACGACGGGCGATACTGTCAAGAGAATCACCCTTACGAACACGATAGGTGATGCTGTTGCCATTATCCGCCAGGCTCGTGCCGTTCGAACCAACGGTCAGTATCTGACCCGGACGAATGCTGGCACTGCGCAGGTTATTTTGCTGCTTCAGTGTGGTAACGCTGACGCCTAACTTATTGGCAATGCCCGACAGGGTATCGCCGCTTCGCACTTTGTAGCCACCATCATTACTGGCCTTCGCCAGTTGGGTGGGCTGCACTGCAGAGATATCACCAGAAGCCAGTGAATCCCGCAACTGTGCGACGTTAGCTTTCGGCACCATAATATAGTGTGGCCCATTAGGTGCTGTCGCACCGCCTTTGTACCCGGTATTAAAGCTCTTCAACTTAGTGAGCGACATACCGGCCATTTCAGCGGCTTGCGTCAGTTTAATCTGCTGACCCACTTCAACACGTGCCAGTGCACGGTTTTCGTTAGGCGTCGGCAGTTTGATACCGTAACGCTTGTTGTTCTTAAGCAACTCGCTCAAGGCCAACATTTTTGGCACATAAACCGTGGTTTCACGTGGAAGCGAAAGATGCCAGAAGTCGGTAGGCTTACCGCGTGCCTTGTTCTGCTTAATCGCTTTGAGCACACGTCCTTCGCCACTGTTGTAGGCCGCAACTGTCAGAAGCCAGTCACCACCGAACATGGTATTTAGACGCTGCATCATATCCAGCGCTACTTTGGTTGAAGCGACTACATCGCGTCGACCATCGTAGTAACGGTTTTGTTTTAAACCATAGTTTCGACCCGTACTGCCAACAATCTGCCAGATGCCAGCGGCATTTGCAGATGACGTTGCGTGAGGATCAAAAGCGCTCTCCACTATGGGTAGCAGTACTAGTTCCATCGGCATCTTACGTTTCTTAATCTGCTCGACTATCCAGTACATGTACGGCTCTGCCCGTAATGTTACATCGTGGAGATAGCTCTTATTTTTTAAAAACTTTAATTTCTGTTCGCGGATCCGGGGGTTTTCCGGAATCCCCATCTTCAACTCGTCACTAATGAAACTCCAGAGATCACTATCTTCTGCGAGGCCAGTTCCATCTTCCTGCCATCGCGGCGATAAAAGTCGATCACCGTACTTTCCATTTTCACTTTGACCAGCTGAAGACAGACTCTGTGCATGCTGTTCGGGGATATTGGCGTCATTCCGTGATGCCTGACATCCTACCAGCAAGACCGAGGCGAGTAATATCGCTTTAGCCTTCATGTGTGTGTCAATAGTTCGCTTAAAAGACGAGCAACTATACGTGACGGTCCTTCACAACACAACCTGAAAAATCAAAAATGGTCTTTCTTCTCGCGTAGAACGGCAAATGTCTTCCATACAGGCTCTACCTCTGAATCAACGCTCAAAGCATGTTGTAAATCAGGATCTTGCGTTCTGAGAAATAAATTTATCACACGCTCGTGAGCCAGTTTTGTAGGTAAAGTAATGCGATTTTCGGCCCGTAAGTCCTTAATTTTATGGTATTCAGCCGTTATTTGCGGATCGTGGGGTAAAATTGCAGCAGCAAACTTCAAATTGGATAAAGTATATTCATGTGCACAGCACACCAGGGTATCCTCTGGTAGTTGGTTAAGCTTCTGAAAAGAATAAAACATTTGCTCTGGCGTACCTTCAAATAATCTACCGCAGCCGCCCGAAAACAGAGTGTCACCGCAGAAAAGATAAGGCGAACTGTAATATGAGATATGTCCTAAAGTGTGTCCCGGCGTAGCGATAACCTCGAAAGACAGGCCCAGAACGTTAAATTTATCCCCTTCGCTAACCCGAATGGTTGCACCTTTGTTCGCTGTTTCTTGCGGACCATAAACGGCAATGTCAGGAAAATGTTCGCAGAGGGTTTTAACACCGCCTGTGTGGTCATTATGATGATGGGTTAACAAAATCGCTTCAGGCCACCAGCCGTTAGCTTTGATCTTCTCAAGTACCGGCTGAGCTTCACCGGGATCGACAATCAGGCATTTTCCGTTGTCATCTGTTAACGTCCAGATGTAGTTATCTTGTAATGCAGGAATACTGGTAAGATTCATAGATACCTCTCGCTGGCCGTATAAAAAGGAAAATGGTAAAGCATGAAGCCCGCTAAAACACGCCAAATCCTGAACGCGCCACGCTCATGGCACGATATGCCCTGGGGCGTCTATTTCCGCGATGCGCTTACACAGCAGCTTCAGCCTTACCTGGGAAAGCTGTACGGCTTTCATATGCTTAAGCTTGGCAACCTCAGCGCAGAAATCAATACGGAAAATTGTGCTATCTCACATCAGGTCAGTGTAGGCACTGAAGGGGAACAGCTACAGGTGCTGGCAAATCCGGCACAGCTGCCGTTTGAATCGAAGTCTGTTGATGCCTGTTTACTGGCCCACACGTTATCCTGGAGTCAGGATCCGCATCGGATATTGCGCGAGGTTGATCGCGTTCTGATCGATGACGGCTGGATGATCATCAGTGGCTTTAATCCGTTCAGTCTGTGGGCATCAGTAAGATGGTGCCGGGCATCCAGCGTAAAGCGCCCTGGAGCAGTCGAATGTTTAGTCAGATGCGATTACTGGACTGGCTGGGCTTGCTGAATTACGAAGTGGTATACCGCACGCGTTTCCAGGTGCTGCCCTGGCATCGGCAGGGGGGGAAAATGATCAGCGCCCATCTTCCCGCGTTAGGTTGCCTGAACATTGTTGTGGCGCGTAAACGAAGTTTTCCCCTTACGCCTACCAAGGCGCGGTTGAGCCTGAGCAAAAGACAATTGCCCCAGACGGTCAACGCGACGCGCCAGTTCCGACACGTCAAAGATCAGGATTCTGGCTGATAGCCAATATCATCAAAGGCCGGATTGTTCGCTGCGCTGCGCGCCAGTTCATCACAGCGTTCGTTTTCGGGATGGCCGGCATGGCCTTTAACCCATTCCCACTGAATCTGGTGTGTGCTGAGCGCGGTATCCAGCCGTTGCCACAAATCGACGTTCTTAACCGGCTTCTTCTCAGCCGTTTTCCAGCCACGCTTTTTCCAGTTGTGTATCCATTGTGTTATACCCTGGCGCACATACTGACTGTCGGTACTTAACACCACATCGCAGGGTTGCGTCAGGGCTTCCAGTGACACGATGGCCGCCATTAACTCCATGCGATTATTGGTAGTCAGGCGATAACCCGCACTGAAGGTTTTTTCATGCTGCCCGTAACGCAAAATTGCGCCATAACCACCGGGACCCGGGTTGCCGAGACAAGATCCATCGGTGAAAATCTCTACCTGTTTACGCATCTCTGGTAGACTTCCTTCTGACAAAACGCCAAGTCTGACATAAAACGAGGCCTATGAGCACTGCAAATAACCGTCAAATTGTTCTCGATACTGAAACCACCGGTATGAATATGATCGGGGTACATTATGAAGGTCACCGCATCATTGAGATTGGTGCCGTCGAAGTCATTAACCGTCGCCTGACCGGCAATAACTTCCATATGTATCTCAAGCCCGACAGGCTGGTGGATCCGGAAGCGTTTGGCGTTCACGGTATTGCCGATGAATTCCTGCTGGATAAGCCGACCTTCAGCGATATTGCCGATGAGTTTCTCGATTACATCCGCGGTGCGGAGTTGGTCATTCATAACGCGTCGTTTGATATCGGCTTTATGGATTACGAATTCGGTAAACTGCAGCGCGGTATCGAGAAAACCGAGACCTTCTGCAAGATTACCGACAGCCTGGCAATGGCGCGCCGCATGTTTCCCGGCAAGCGTAACAGCCTTGATGCGCTGTGCTCACGTTACGAAATAGATAACAGCAAGCGTACGCTGCACGGCGCACTGCTGGATGCCGAGATACTGGCCGAAGTTTTCTTAACGATGACCGGCGGGCAAACTTCGCTGTCGTTCTCATCGGAAGAGGAACGAGCACGTCAGCAGCAGAGCGAAGGTATTCAGCGTATTGCTCGCCCCAGCTCGGGATTGCGTGTGGTGACCGCCAGCGATGAGGAAGTTAACCAGCATGAGTCCCGGTTAGATCTGATTATGAAGAAGGGCGGCAGCTGTCTGTGGCGCGCCTGAGTCGCAAAGATTTGTGTGTAAAATCAACATTGGGGCGAAAATAGCAGCAAACAGAATGTCGCACAGGGAAAAGCGTTGACGCCTACTCATGTTGTGATTAATATGCGCCTCGTTCCCGACGGGGAACAAAGCGCGGAGCGGTAGTTCAGTTGGTTAGAATACCTGCCTGTCACGCAGGGGGTCGCGGGTTCGAGCCCCGTCCGTTCCGCCAAATTTCGACGCCATGCTGGTTACCAGCATGGCGTTTTTGCTTTCTGGTACCCGCGCATTTTCGCCTTTCTCCTGCCAGCCTGTCTTTTCTTGCTGTCGTTGGTTGCGCTGCCGCTTCCTGCCAGTCTGGCATGTCAGACATTTGATGTATCCCTCATGCCTAGGATGCCGGGACCGAACTTGTCAATCCGCCCTCGTCGGGACAGGCGGATTAGCACCACCCTGGCCAGCAGAACTTACTCTTTCTGCATCACGACGGCACCAGACGGAATCGTAACTTCGTTTTCAGCCACCTGCTTTTCTCGCGCCACTAACCAGTAGCAGCTTGCCGCCAGCGCCACGCCGATAAACCAGCTAAAGTTGGCCACCTGATGCAGGGAAGGGATAAAACTGATCACCAGACAGATAGCGACTGAGGGCAGCAAAGCGATAATGGCCTTCGGGTTGAATCCACCGCGATACCAGTAGCGCCCCTGCGGTGTGGCATCAAACAGATCGTCTACTGAAATACGGCCGCCCTTAATCAGATAAAAATCAGCTAACAGAATGCCAAACAGCGGCCCGATAAACGAACCCAGTACGTCGAGCGTGTAGTGAATCAGCTCAGGAGACTGAAACAGATTCCACGGTGTGAGCAGGACGGATCCGACTGCCGCAATCATGCCACCGGTGCGGAAACTGATTTTCTGCGGCGAACAGTTTGAAAAATCGAAAGCAGGCGAGACAAAGTTCGCCACGATGTTGATACCGATCGTTGCGGTGATCATGGTCAGTAAGCCAATCGCCACGGCTAAATCGCTGCCGACCATGCTGACGGTTTCAATAGGATCGGTAATCATCTTGCCAAACAGGGATTGAGTGCCCGACACAATGACAACGGTCACGATGGAGAACAGCAGAAAGTTGAATGGCAGTCCCCAGCGGTTACCCCGGCGGATCTCGCCCATGCTTTTGCCATAGCGGGAAAAGTCACCAAAGTTCAGCAGCGGGCCCGAGAAGTAAGACACCACTAATGCCGTTGCCGTAATCATCTGCCAGGTTTGTTCACCTGCCGACAGCGACTTGCTGGCCAGCGTAAAGGAGATACCGTCAAAACCTGTTTTGTATACAATCCAACCCGCCAGTGCCAGCATCACTACATACACTGCGGGGCCTGCGATGTCTATAAAGCGCTTAATCGCACTCATGCCATGCCAGAACACCATTGCCTGCAGAACCCACATCACGCCAAAGCAGTACCAGCCCAGCTGCGATAAACCAAGCCAGTGGCTGTGGGTCAGGCTTTCAAGCGAGGGGTAAAACTTCAGCAGCACCAGCATCAGCGCGTTTGCTGCCAGCCAGGTCTGAATACCGTACCAGGCAAATGCAATCAGGCCGCGGATCACCGCCGGAATATTAGCCCCGAAAACACCGAATGCCTGACGACAAATAACCGCATAAGGCACACCGGCCATCTGGCTCGGTTTAGCGACCAGGTTGGCGCAGAGCTGAACAATGCAGATCCCCGCCAGCAGGCAGAGCAGCACCTGCCAGCTCGCCAGGCCCAACGTGAAGAAGCTCGCCGCTACCACATAGCCGCCCATGCTGTGTACGTCCGACATCCAGAAAGAAAAGATGTTGTACCAGGACCAGTTTTGATGGCGCGTAGGTGCCAGGTCTTCATTACATAGCTTTGGACTGTATGCTTTCCCGGCTTCAGAGGCCGATGTGCTACCCACCGTTGAATGATTTGGCATGAAACCTGCTCCTCTCAAAGACACGAATAAAATAACCTTGTGAAATGACTTTGCAGGATCCAGGCCAAATTTGTTTTTTGTATACAAAATTTATTTTTAACGTATACGATAAGTGACGCAACGCTGTTTACCGGAGCAGGTAATGAAGAGTGAAAAAGGCCAGAGAACGGCGGCCGATCTGCATGATAAAGATGAACCTATCTATCAGGCGTTAATGAACGCCATTGTCGAACACCAACTGCCGCCCGGCAGCAAATTGCCGGAAGAGGCGCTTTCAGAGGTCTTCGGCGTCAGCCGCACGGGCATCCGTAAAGTGTTGCAGCGCCTTGCTGCGGTGCAAATGGTTACGCTTACGCCCAAACGTGGTGCACATGTTGCTACGCCCGGCGTTGATGAAGCCCGTGATATTTTCCGTACCCGTTGTTTACTCGAGTGCGCCAATCTTCCCGCTGTGCTGGAACATATGCAGCCGCCTCACCTTGCCGGGCTGGCTGCGCTGGTCGCCCAGGAAAAGGCGGCCATCGAACATCACGATGGCCCTGCGGCGATTCGTCTCTCGGCGGCATTTCATATTCAGCTGCAGGCGATTTCCGGCAATCAGGTGTTAACCGATCTTGTTACGCGCCTGGCGCAGCGATCGTCTCTGGTGATTGCCGCGTGGGGCGCGCCGTGGCAACGTGGTTGTCGCTGTGATGATCACGATCGTTTGTTACAGCTGCTACGTGAAAAGGCCCTGGTGCCGCTCACTGACTCACTGCAGCACCACTTTGAGCACATTGTTTCCAGCCTGCATTTCGAACGCGGCGGCGAAACCTTGCCCGATTTCACCGGTTATTTTCGGGTCACAAAGGAGCTGTATCATGAGCCTGATTCAGGTTATCAATCCCAATACCAGCCGGGCGATGACGGAAACCATCGCTCAGGCAGCTCGCGCTGTTGCCGCGCCCGGTACGGACATCCTCGCCGTGTGCCCTTCGCAGGGCGTGCCCTCCATCGAAGGGCATTTCGATGAGGCGATTGCGGCGATAGGCGTACTGGAGCAGGTGAAAATTGGCAGAGCACAGGGCGTCAGTGGTCACGTGATTGCCTGTTTTGGCGATCCGGGGCTGCTGGCGGCACGTGAACTGGCCAGCGGTCCGGTCATCGGCATCGCAGAAGCGGCCATGCATACGGCCACGCTGGTGGCAACGCGTTTCTCGATCGTCACCACGTTGCCGCGCACGCTGGTCATCGCGCGACATTTACTTCAGCAGTATGGCTTTACCCACCATTGTGCGGCCTTACATGCTATCGATTTACCCGTGCTGGCGCTGGAGGATGGCAGCGGGCTGGCACAGGAGAAAGTGCGCCAGCGCTGTATCCAGGCAAAACGGGAAGATGGCTGTGGGGCGATTGTTCTAGGCTGCGGCGGCATGGCAACGTTGGCGGCATCGCTCACACAGGAGCTGGAGATGCCGGTGATTGATGGCGTCAGTGCGGCGGTAAAAATGGTGGAATCGCTGGTGGCGCTGGGATTTGGTACCAGCAAACAGGGCGATTTGGCTTATCCTTTACACAAACCCCTCTCGGGTGCCTTTCAGCACCTAAACTAAGCAGATGTTCCCGTTCACCGACAGGATGCAAGTTATGACTGAAAGCCAGGATAAGAAAACCTACAGCTTCAATAAAAATTACCCGCGCGATCTCATCGGTTATGGCGCGAATCCTCCTCATGCGGCCTGGCCCAAAAAAGCGCGGGTGGCGGTGCAGTTTGTGCTTAACTACGAGGAAGGGGCCGAGAACAGCGTATTGCATGGCGACACGGGGTCAGAGCAGTTCCTGTCTGACATCATTGGTGCCGCCAGCTATCCCGATCGTCACATGTCGATGGAATCGCTGTACGAATACGGTTCCCGGGCCGGTTTCTGGCGCATTCACAACGAGTTTCAGAAGCGAGGGTTACCCCTCACCGTGTTCGGTGTGGCGATGGCGCTGGCGCGTCATCCGGAAATCGTAGACGCCATTAAACAGGCGAAGTACGACGTGGTCAGTCACGGCTGGCGCTGGATCCACTATCAGGGCATCGATGCTAAAACCGAGCGTCAGCACATGCAGCAGGCGGTGGATGTGTTAACGGATCTGTTTGGTCAGGCGCCGACGGGCTGGTACACCGGACGCGACAGCCCGAATACGCGTCGTCTGGTGGTCGAACAGGGCGGATTCAGTTACGACAGCGACTATTATGGCGACGATCTGCCCTTCTGGACAGAGGTTACCTGTCAGGATGGTACGGTAAAACCGCATCTGATCATTCCCTATACGCTCGAATGTAACGATATGCGCTTTGCATCGCCCCAGGGCTTTAACACTGCAGAGCAGTTCTTCACATATTTGCGCGATACGTTCGACGTGTTGTATGAAGAGGGCGAGACCGCGCCTAAAATGATGTCGGTGGGGATGCACTGCCGCCTGTTAGGGCGCCCGGGAAAATTCCGCGCGCTACAAAACTTCCTTGACCACATTCAGCAGCATAAGGATGTGTGGATCTGTACCCGGCAGCAGATTGCCGAGCACTGGATAAAAACGCATCCCGCTTCAGAAGCGTAATCGCTTCCGGGCGGCAGGCGCGTGGCGGCAGAAGGCTGTCGCCACGCGCTGTCTCTGTTGCTGTCACCTGCGTGACCGCCGTGCGTGGCAGCGCTCAGTCGCACAGAGCGGGATCGGCCTCAATCACCAACTGCTTCATCTCCTCGAAATGCCGCAGAGAGAAGTCGGGAATACCTTCCCAGTCGCGGGCCGTTTTTTCCGCGACCTCATCGCTCAGAACTTTCAAGGGTTGCCCGGTAGACCAGGCGGTGACCAAAATCTGGCAGGCGCGCTCTAGCGTCCAGATGTCATCAAAGGCCTCGCCAATGGTCTGGGCGGTAACCATGACGCCGTGATTGCCCATTAACAGACGGCGCTTATCGGTCAGCAGGCTGGCCAGACGTGCGCCTTCCTCTTTCGTATCGGCCATGCCACCGTATAAACGTATCTACCGCGATGCGGTTGAAGTAGCGCGCGCTGTTTTGATCGACAGGCGGAATGTGCGGCTGCGCCAGGCAGGCAACGCTGGTGGTGTAAATCGGATGCAGATGCATCACGACCCGGGTTTCTGGCAGCCGCTGATGAATTTGCCCATGAATGGACCAGGCGGTGGCATCAACATCATCCCACTCAGCACAGGATGCATCTTCAGCATTGAGCAGCAGTAAATCGCTGGCGCGAAGGCGTGAAAAGTGTTTCCACTTTGGGTTCATCAGAAACTGCTTACCATCCGGTGAGACAGCGGCACTGAAATGATTCGCTACCGCCTCATGCATGCCCAGGTGGGCAATAATGCGGAAGGCTGCCGCCAGATCGATACGCGTTTGTTCTTCGAACGAAAGCGCCATATTACCTCCTGAAAATGAACGCGTGCCCGGCACGCGTTTGAGATTAAGGCTTAGGCATCAAGGTCTTGAGATCGTCCGCCGTCGGCGCTTCAAAATGGTATTTTTTGAGCAGTGCGGCATACTCTGGCGTTTTACTGTAGGCTTCCAGCGCCGCAACCAGGGCCTGTTTCACCTCCGTATTGTCCTTCTTCACGCCGAAACCGTTTAAGACGGGATAGATGAGCGTGGTGGAGGATATCTGGATGCGATCGCCCAGCTTCTGGACAACGCCACGCGCCACTGCGGCATCGGTGATCTGCGCTTCCACCGCATGGGAAAGCATCGCCTGGGTCGTCTGAGGATCGGTCGCATATTCGCTGATCGCGATAGGGGGCTTACCGTTTTTCACACAGTAATCATCGGACAGTTTATGCAACTGCTGTAGCCAGGAGGTGGCGCCCATCGAGCCAATTTTATGGCCGCAGAATGCTTCAGGCGTTTTGGGTTGATAATCACTTCCCTTCAGCGACAGGATAGCCTCGCCGCTTTTCAGGTAGGGAATCATGTCGATCACTTTCATGCGTTCGGCGGTGATATACATCGACGAGTTAGTGATATCGAACCGGTTACTCTGTAAACCGGTGATCAGGTTAGGAAAACGGGTATCAATATTCACGGCCTGACGGCCCATCACTTTTGCCAGACCATCCAGAAACTCAATGTCAAAGCCAGCGGGTTTATTATCCTTCATGTATTCATACGGAAAGAAGGTCATATCCGATCCGGCGATGATTTTACCTGGTTGTAAAAAGGCTGAGGCGTTAAATGACGCCAGGACAGCGCCTGCGGCAAGCAGACTTAATACACATGTTTTCATCATTATTATCTCTCTGTTAGGCGCAATCAGACGTTGGCAAGATCCTGACCTGCCTGCTGAACAAAGAACGAGGCCCCGCGCGGTTTCTGCGGCAGGCGAAGTTCATTAGGGGTGCTGCGGACCATGCCGCTTTCGTCACCATAAACCAGCGTTCCGGCATCCGGGCTGGGCAAGGGGTTTTCACCGAAAGGCAGCGCGTCTTCCGCCGCGTACACGGCGATAAACAGGGTGCGCGGCCACTCGGTTTCATTGGGGCTGGAGGCGTGCAGCAACCTTGTGTGCATAAAGCACACGGACCCGGAGGGACCAAAGCAGGCGCTGGGCTGCTGACACTGCTCTTTGACAACCGCAGGCTCGACGGCCCCGGTAAAACGCCCGTCCTGCCAGTGCGAATACAGTGGTCCACGATGGCTGCCCGGCACCACGTTTAGCGGGCCATTTTCCGGCGTAACCTCACTGACCATTAGCAGCGCGGTCACAATATCGTCGTTACTGTGTGGGGTGAACAGGAAATCCTGATGCCACTCCACTTTCGTTGCGGTATGGGGCAGCTTCGAGTTGATCTTGCTGTGATGATAGCGTGCGCCACTGCCACCAATTAACTGCCCGGCAATCTGCGCCATTCGTGACTGCAGTGCCGCATGGCGATAGGCGGCCGAGATGTCGTTTGGTGAGCTCACGCGACGCAAAGAAGGATGTTCGGCACTGTGATCGCTCTCAATGTCGAAACGCGAACGGCCATCCTGCGTATCGCCCCAGGGGGCACTCTGGCTGCGGCTTTCCTCAACCCATTGGTCAAAATCGTGCTGCAGCGCGGCGATTTCCTCGCTTGTCAGGACATCTTCAACTACCAGAAATCCCTGCTGGTGATACTGATCTACCTGCCACTGTTCAATCATGGTCGTGCCCTCGTGTTGAATACATCGTTACGCCAGCGAGACATCCTTCAGAAATGCTTCCACGCGCGGATGCTGGCCGTCGCGCAGCGCCTGGGGTGCGTCGTCACAGACCACGCGTCCTTTTTCCATAAAGACAATTCGGTCAGAAACTTTGAAGGCAAAGTTCATCTCATGGGTCACGATCACCATGGTGATGCCTTCGCTTGCCAGGGCTTCAATCACCTGAAGGACTTCATTCACTTTTTCAGGATCCAGCGCTGACGTGGGTTCGTCGAACAGCATGATTTGGGGTCGCATCATTAAGGCGCGTGCAATAGCCACGCGTTGCTGCTGACCACCGGAAAGCTGATGAGGGTATTTCCACGCATGTTCGAGCATGCCGACTTTGAAAAGCAGCGCGGCTGCCTGCTGCTTTAAGGCCTGGGCAGGCGCGAGCTTGTGATAGCGCGGCGCCAGCATCAGGTTATCCATGACGTTGAGGTGGCTGAACAAGTTGAAGCTCTGAAAAACCATCCCAATGTTGAGGCGGTGCTCGGTATGCTCAATGACGCGTGGCTTACGTTGTTCTCCCTGCTGACGAAGGTGAATAAAGGGTTTTCCGTTAATACGAATCTCACCGTTATCGATCTGCTCCAGGCCATTCAGCAGGCGAATCAGCGTGGTTTTTCCCGAGCCTGACGGCCCGATCACCGAGACCACCTCACCAGCGTGGATCTGCAGGTTCACTGCGCCCAGTACTTCAACATTGTTGTAAGCCTTATGAAGACGCAGGGCCTGCAACGCGGGCCCGCTGTCGTGCACTGCCTGACGAACCGGGTTCACCGCCGTGCGTTGTGCGAGGTCGAACAGTTGCGCATCGGGTTTGCCGGAAGGCTGACGCTGCGTGACGTCAAGATAGCGCTCCAGCTGCTTTAACAGGAAGTCAAAGACGGTGACGATCAGCACGTAATAGAAGGCCACGGCAGCCATGGTTTCCATGACCAGAAAGTTCTGCGAGTAAAGCCGCTGGCCGACCATCAAAATTTCGGTAAGTGAGATAACAGAGACCAGCGACGTCAGCTTCACGATCGCGATGTATTCGTTTGCCAGCGCTGGCAAGGCTACACGCAGGGCCTGCGGAATAATAATGCGCCACTGAATACCGGCATAGCGCAGTCCCAGTGCCCGGGCAGCCTCGCTCTGCCCCCTGGGAATTGACAACAGCCCGCCGCGGTGAATCTCCGCGATGTAGGCGCTCTCACAAATGGTCATCGCGATAAACCCGGCCCAAAACGGATCGCTCAATATCGCCGACGTGGCGGGCACTGCCTGTGGCAGGTTGTAAACAAAAATCAGCAGAACCAGTAGGGGCAGGCTGCGAAAGAGCCAGATATAAAATCGGGCAGGCAGCGTCAACAAAGGATGGCGTGACTGCTTGGCCAGCGCCAGAATAAATCCCGCGATAATACTCATTCCCCAGGTCAGCAGGCTCAGTTTGATGACGGTCCAGGTCGCCAGCCAAAAGTTAGCGTCGCTAAACAGACTGAACATATAGTTCCAGTTAAATGTCATGGGCTTGCTCACATTAAACAGAAGAGGGTTAGTCATTTAATTCTGTAATTCACTATGGCGGCATGACGGGAACGATAGCAATTAGTAATTTCTTTGGTTCTGATTTTAAAAAAACTATCCAATGGCTGCCTGCCTTTTTAAATGACGTGTTTTTAATATCACAGGGGAATAATTAGCGTATTGCTTCCCTTTTTGCGCTTATTTAGGGCAGGGCGCTGATCATTAAGACGCAACGTGAGAGTTATTGGTGCAATTTCTTTTTTTGAGCGTCGCGATCGGTTGCAGCTAAAAATCAGGCGGGCGGTAGTTTTGAATAAAGGGCACGCAGGCTAACTGAACGCAATGTGGCACAGCATTTGCAGCGCTACTTAGTCGAAAACGAAGCAAGGCTTCCGGGGCGCTATAAAAAACAGAGGTAACGCTATGAGTCGCTTTACACTTAAACAGCTCAGGTATTTTGTCGCCGTCGTAGAAACAGAAAGCATTGCTGAAGCTTCGCGCCAGCTGCATATCGCACAGCCCTCTATCTCTGTCTCCATTAAAAATCTGGAAGACGCCTTCGATCAGCAACTGTTGATCCGCCATCATGCTCAAGGGGTTTCTCTGACGCCTGGTGGCCGCCGTTTTTATGAAAAAGCCCAAGAGTTGTTACGTCTGACACATGAGTTTGAGCAAAATTCACGTGCAGATAACACGCTGATTTCAGGGACGATTGCAATAGGTTGCTTCGAATCTGCGGCACCGCTCTACATGCCAAAACTAATTGCGGGCTTCAAAAAGCGTTATCCCGACATCACCATTGAACTTTACGATGGCGAGCAGCATGAACTGATGCACGGGCTCCATCGCGGACGTTTCGACCTGGCGTTTCTTTACGATCTTGAACTGGATAATACGATACAAAAAACGGCGTTGAACGCGCCGCATAAACCCTATGCGCTCTTGCCAGTAAAGCATCCGCTGGCGCAAAAATCCCTCGTCACGTTGCGTGAGCTGAGTCAGGAACCCATGATTTTACTGGATGCTGTACCCAGCAGGAATTACTTCATCAATATTTTCAAAAGCAAAGGTTATCACCCGCAGGTTGCCTACAGTTCGCCCTCCATCGAAATGGTACGGTGCATGGTGGGGCAGGGGTTAGGCTTTTCCGTGCTGGTCACCCGACCTTACACAGATATGACTTATGATGGTGAAAAACTTGCGCAGATTGATATTGAAGATGAGATGGAAGCCTCGACGTTAATCATGGCCTGGTTAAGTCATAATGAACCGACGCGCCCAACAAAACTTTTTATGGACTATTGCCAGAATAGTGCGTTGGGGCCCACCGCATAAAAAGTGCCGCGCAATTATCATGCTATTTGGTAAGAAAAAGAAATGTTTTGCGATAAATCTCATCGGCGAATTTCGCGCTTTATTCGCCGAGTGGCTTTAATAACCCGGCTCGTATCGTCTGCTTATTAATTTCTTATTCAGATATTAGCTTTATAATATTTTACCCATTCACTTGCCTCAAATAGTCTTGGCGCTAGCGCGTGTCAGGAACACGTCATTGAAACGGCGGGCTTGAGGATGGTGGAATGACAATAACAGAGCAAGAAACAGACACCTGGTGATTGGGGCAGGACAGGCCGGTATCGCCATGAGCGAGCATCTGGGCGGCTTGGCATTCCGCATTGCGTGCTGGAAAAAAAATCGTATTGCTGAGGCATGGCGGACCCGCCGCTGGGATTCGCTGGTCGCCAACGGCCCGGCCTGGCACGACCGGTTTCCCGGCATGACGTTTTCGGGGCAAGATCCCGACAGCTTTGTGCCTAAAGAACAGGTCGCGGACTATTTTGAAGCCTATGCGCAACACATCAAAGCCCCCGTCAAGACGGGCGTCGAGGTCATCAGCGTGGCCCCTCGTGCCGGGCGCAGCGGATTCGATGTCCTCACCTCTGAAGGCCCGCTCGTCGCTCAACGCGTGGTCGTTGCCACAGGCCCCTTTCAGAAGCCTGTTATCCCCGCGATTGCGCCTACGGATGCGGGGTTCACTCAATTGCATTCAGCAGACTATCGTAACCCGCAACAATTGCCTGAAGGCGGCGTGATGGTGATTGGCGCGGGCTCGTCGGGGGTGCAGATTGCCGATGAGCTGCAGCGAGCAGGCAAAGACGTCTGGCTCTCTGTTGGGCCGCACGATCGGCCGCCTCGCCGTTATCGTGATCGGGATTTTTGCTGGTGGTTAGGTGTGCTCGGCCTGTGGGATGCTGCTGCCAGTCAACCGGGTAAAGAGCATGTCACCATTGCGGTCAGCGGCGCGCGCGGCGGCCATACCGTTGATTTTCGCAGGCTGGCGGAACAGGGCATCAACCTGGTCGGGTTAACGGAACGCTTTTCCGGTGATGTTGTGACCTTTAAGCCCGATCTGGCGCAAAACATCGCCTCGGGTGATGAAAACTATTTATCCCTGCTTGACGCGGCAGATGCCTGGGTAAAACGGCATGGCCTGGATTTGCCCGAGGATCCGGCCGCGCGCGCGTTTCTGCCCGATCCGGAAAGCGTCTCGCATCCTGTGCAGTCGCTCAATCTTGTCCGCGCAGGGATCACCACCCTCATCTGGGCAACGGGCTATGCCACCGATTACAGCTGGCTGAAGGTTAACGCCTTTGACGAGAAGCGCAGACCCGTTCATCAACGCGGCGTTTCCACCGAGTCCGGGCTCTATTTTCTCGGGCTACCCTGGCAGTCGCGCCGGGGCTCCTCGTTTATCTGGGGCGTGTGGCATGACGCAAAATATGTCGCCGACCATATTGCTATCCAGCGCCAGTATCAGGATTACCGTGCCGCTTCAGAAAACTGAACCAGGAGACTGTCTTTATGCCAACCCATACACGTATTCGGATGTTTAACACCAAAGAAACCTATCCCAATCAAACGCTGGACAACGATCTCTGCCAGGCCGTGCGTGCAGGTAACACGGTGTACCTGCGGGGCCAGGTCGGCACTGACTTCGACGGCAATCTGATTGGCCTGGGCGATCCGGCTGCGCAGGCGGCGCAGGCGATGAAAAATGTGAAGCAACTGCTGGAAGAGGCAGGAAGCGACTTGTCGCATATCGTCAAAAACCACCACCTATATTATCGATCCGCGCTATCGCGAGCCGGTGTACCGTGAAGTGGGAAAATGGCTTAAAGGTGTTTTCCCGTCTCGACAGGTCTGGTGATCTCAGCCCTGGCGCAGCCGCAGTGGCTGATGGAAATAGATGTCATTGCGGTGATTCCGGATGACTGGAAAGGTGGAGCGACCCAATGACCTTATCGATAACGGCACGTTGTGAAGAAACCGGTCAACTTGGCATCGCCATCAGTTCATCCAGCATCGCCGTGGGCGCGCGCTGCCCCTGGCTGCAGGCTGGCGTGGGGGCCGTATCAGCCAGAACATTACGCTGCCTTCTTTGGGGCAGCAGATTCTGGTGTATCTGGATCAGGGCCGCCCGCTCGACGTGGCCGCTCAAGCTGGCGCTGGCTGAAGACAGATTCAGTGACTACCGTCAGGTCGCCGCAATCGATATCAGGGGAATACGGCGTTTTTCAGTGGCAGCCAAACCCTTGGGATCTGGAGCGTGGCGGAAGGAAAAAACTGTATCGCCGCAGGCAACATGCTGGCGGACAAAGGGGTGACGGCAGCAATGTGTGCGGCTTTTGCCGCGGCCTCCGGTGAACTGGCCTGCCGGCTGCTTGCGGCCCTTCAGGCCGGCGTGGCGGCGGGCGGAGAAGCCGGGCCGTTACATTCTGCCGCGCTCAAACTGGTGGATGACTACACCTGGCCGCTGGTGGATCTGCGCATCGACTGGACAGAGGGCGAGTCCTGTTGGACAACTGACGCAACTGTGGGCTTGCCTATGAACCGCAGATGGAAGCCTATGTCACGCGCGCGCGGGATCCGCGTGAGGCACCCGCCTATGGCGTGCCCGGCGATGAATGACAGGTTGCGGGCGCTTTCTGGCCTCACTGCTGGCCTTTGACACCACCAGCCGGGCGTCCAAATCTGGCCCTGATTCAGTTTATTGACGACTACCTCACTGACAGAGGCGTGACGACGCAGTGGCTGCATGACGACAGCGGCAAAAAAGCCAATCTGTATGCGCGTCTGGGGCCGGTCGATGCGGGCGGGGTCATGCTGTCAGGGCACACGGACGTGGTGCCGGTTGAGGGACAAAACTGGTCCGTCCCCCCTTTTGCCCTGACGGAGCGTGACGGGCGATGTTACGGGCGGGGAAGCGCTGACATGAAAGGCTTTATTGCCTGCGTGCTGGCGTCGCTGGATGACTTTCTGCAACAGCTTCTCCGCATGCCCTTACATCTTGCTTTTTCCTATGACGAAGAGGTCGGCTGCCTGGGCGTGCGCTCGCTAATCGCGATGCTCAACGCGTCAGCGGCAAAGCCCGCGATGTGTATCGTGGGTGAGCCGACCGGCATGCAGCCGGTTTATGGACACAAGGGAAAGCGGGCGGTGCGCTGCCGGGTACGGGGCCTTGCCTGCCATTCCGCCTATACGCACCAGGGCGTCAACGCGATTCACTATGCCGGGCGGCTGATTGCACATCTTTTGCATCAGGAAACGGCGCTCAAGCAACGTGATGAACGGTTCGAACCGCCCTACAGCACGCTGCAGGTGGGCACGATTCAGGGCGGAACAGCACTCAATATTGTGCCTGAAACCTGCCAGTTTGATGTGGAGTGGCGAACGCTGCCCGATACGGATGCACAGGCCCTGTATGACAGTGTGCGCCACTTCGCCGAAGCTGAGCTGATGCCTGAAATGCAGCGCATTGATCCGTTATGCCACATTGCCTTTCAGCCGCTGAGCGACTATCCCGGCTTGCTGACGGATCCGCAGACCGACGTTGCCCGCTGGCTGGCGCAGTGGAGTGGGCAAGACGATTTCACTACGGTGGCCTTTGGCACCGAAGGCGGGTTATTTAACGAGATGGGAATAGCGACCCTGGTTTGTGGGCCGGGAAGTATGGAACAGGGACACAAAGCGGATGAGTTTGTGAGTGTCGATCAGCTTGAGCGCTGTATGTCGATGTTGAAAAACCTTTGTCAGTGGATGGCGGTAACCGCCGGGAACGCGCTGGGTTAAGCCGCGCGGTGCGGACGCACCGCGCGGTCAGATTATCGGCTAACCCTTTTGCGAGGCAAGTTACAACCGACCGTAAAATGTCATCCGGGCCGTCTCAGACAAGGCGATGCCGGGCGCGGTATTGTAGGCCAGCACCGCCAGCATGCGCGTCACGTCGCCTTCGGTAGGCGTCACGCGATGCAGGGAATTACGTCCGCGAAACAGTACCAGGTCTCCGGCTTCAATGGCCAGCTCAGCGACCGGCTGCTGTTCATCCAGCACGGCTGCCACGCCCGCATAATTCATCTCGCCCGCATCGGCATCCCGCAGATCTTTCACATACTGAAACCGCCCGCCGCCGGCTGGTTTCTGCACCAGTAACGTGATGGCAAACGACGAGTTATCGAAATGCCATCCCAGCTCTTTCCCGTGCGAGGCATAGTGAAGGTTAATGGACGATAAAGGATCGGCGTAGGGATACAACGCCTCTTCATCAAGCACCTCGCACAAAAAAGACTGAAAAAGGGCATCGTCGTAGAGCTGACGCAGCGGAGAATCCGGCGCGATGACGTCATCAGTAATACAGCCCTTAGTGCTACTGACTTCGCGGTTTCTCGGGTGCGTCTCGCTAAACGCAGGGTCCGTTTTCATCAGGTAGACGTTATGCTTACTTTGGGTATGGTAAGCACGGTGGCGTTGCGCATCGCCTTCTGCGACGATGGCCGCTAAGGCGGCGGGCTGTAAAAAATTGCGCAAGACCAGCGCGCCCTGCTGATGAAGTTGCGTCCGACACTGTTGACGCCAGGCGTGACTGGACAGAGGATGTAAGTCAGTGCGTACCAAAGATTCAGCCATCGTTTATTTCCTACGCGTGATTATTTAGTCATCACTGTAACGAGGCCCGATTGTACTGGATACCAATAAATATTTAAGACCCTGATAAGGAAGCCTTAATGCCCACGCCGTCGTTGCGCCTGCCAAAAATCAACGTGATTCAGTCATTCAAAGTGGCTGCGGAAACCGGTAGCCTGACCAAGGCGGCGGCGCAGTTGGCCTTGACGCCCGCCGCGGTGAGCCAGCAGATTCGTCAGCTGGAAGATCATCTTGGCTGCGTCCTGTTTTTACGTACCCAGCAGGGTGTCATGCTGACTGAGATGGGCAGGCAGTACCTCCGCTACGTGGCGGAAGCCTTCGATATACTGCAGCTTGGCCAACGGAATCTCGGGCGAGAAGATACCGCCGCTCAGCTTACGCTGTATGCGCTTCCCGCACTGGCATCAAAATGGGTCCTGCCGCATTTGTCTGACTGGCGCGCGCGCTGCCCGCATGTCGGCCTCGCTCTTCATGGCACGCACGCCGACGTAGACTTCAGTAAAACCCCGGCTGATTTTGTTATTTGCTTTGGGGAAGAGGCCTATCCCAGGCTGAACAAACAGTATCTGTTCCATGATGAGGTTTTTCCGGTCGCCAGCCCCGCGCTGATCAATACCTTTGCTGCCGCAGACAGATTAAGCCAGGCTCCGCTGATTCATCTCGACTGGGGAAAGAGGGACGTTTTCTGCCGACTGGCCTGCGTGGTTTGAGGCAAAAGGACTCCCTGAGCCCGTGGCGCAGCCCGGCCTGACGTTAAATCTGACCTCACTGGCGATTGATGCGGCGGTGGCAGGCGCGGGGATGCTGTTAGGGCAACGTCGCATGATTGCCGGGGAACTGGCCCGGGGCGAGCTGGTGGCGATCGATTCATTATGTCTGCCGCTCAGTAAACCCTATTACCTTGCCTGGCCTGCGCGGACAGCCAGCCAGCAGGGAAGTGAGGAGATGATTGCCTGGCTGCAGGAACGCGCGGCAGAGCGCGTTCCTGCCGGAAAGCCAGCCGGGGATGCCGCCTCCCTTTCCTGAGGGCCTGCACTGGTCAACGGGGCGATGGTAGACCCGCATGAAGGTGAGGCATCCTTGCCTCTGGCGCAATGAATTGGTTTAACTCATCAGACTGACCTGGGCCGCGACGATGCGCCAGCCTGAGGGGAATTTCACCCAGGTTTGTTGCTGACGGCCAATTTTCTCCGTGCCCGCACGGGTAAATTCGGTACTGCATACCGCGAAGTCATCACCAAAGGTGGTGATCACCGTGTTCTGTAAGGTGCGTTCCAGCCCCGCAGAAGGACGGGCAGCACGGAAAGCGCGAATCTCATCAATGCCATAAAGGTTCTCTCCGGCACCCAGCCGCACCGTTCTGGCATCGTGCAGAAAAGCGCATCCAGCACGGCATTATCGTTGCCCGTCAGCGCCTTGTTCGTTAACGGTTAAAAGGCGGCGGTGACGGCATCCAGCACGATCGGGACGGTTAATCTCTTCAGTATTCATCAGGGCCTCCAGCCATACAGGTAGGCGAAAATGTCTGGACCTTGTTGTTTCAAGGGCAAAGGGCGGCTCGTAATACCGCCTGTTCGTTAAACGGCGCACCGCTAAGCTGCACGCCAATCGGCAAGCCGCTTGCCGTGGCCAGCGGAACAGTAAAAAATCGGGCAGGGCCGAGAAAAGAGATCGGTTGGGATAAACATGCCCATGCTGGCCTTGGTCGGCAAGTATGCCCGTTGATGGCGGATGGTTTCCTGACCTGTCCGCGGCGCGCTGCAAGGGGTGGCGGGGGCGATCAGGACATCAAACAGCTCCAAACAACGCAGTGTTTGCTGTTGGAAATGACGACGGAAGCGTTGCGCCTGCACATACCACGCACCCGGCAGCATCGCGCCCGCCAGCAGGCGCTCACGGGAATTGCGGTTCGAACCGTTTCAGGTTGCTGACGCAGCGCCGGCAGATATTGACTGCCGCCTTCTGGATGCGGTATTAATAAAGGGGCCTGAGGCGGGCCAGTTCGGCTTCCGCCATATATCACTTCCCTCACTAGCCTGCAACGCCGAGAGTCGCGATTTGATTCTGCGCGGCCCGGGCATCATGATCGCACCACGTCGAAAAGAACCCCGCCCAGAAACCGCACAGCGCCAAAAATCCTGTGCCCCCGTTCCAACTGACGGCGCGAGGGTGCCTGAGGCCGATCGGCCTGAACGGCATCCATGCTGTCTTTACCCTGCAGGAGATCGTAAACCTGCGCCAGTTTTCGTCAACGCGGGGGCAATAGGGGAACGACTTTTTTAGGGGGAGGTGTGTGTGTGATCCAGACTGGCGACAAACGGAATGGCTACCGAGCTGGACAGGCGACCAAAGGGTTGGCTTCAGGGGCCAATGATGCCGCACAGGGAAAGCGGCACGCGTATCGATCCATTGTCCTTGGGTATCCGTGCCCAGCGCGAAAGGCACCAGTCCGGCCGCCACGGCTGCCGCTGAACCGCCGGAGGATCCCCCGGCGATCCGCGCCAGATCATGCGGATTGCGCGTGGCGCCATAGTGGCTGTTTTCAGTGGTAAAGCCGTAGGCATAGGCATCCATATTCACATTGCCAGAACGCAGGGGCCGGCATGTTGGCAGTTGGGTGATTGGCCAAGGCGTCACGGTTGGCTGCCGGGCGCTGCGGAAATAATTCAGCCCCAGCCAGGGTTGAGTAATCTTGCACATCAAAACAGGTTTTTTACCGCATAGGGAATGCCCGCCAGCGGCGGTAACATCTCGCCGCGCAGGCGTCTGTTTATCAATCGCATCCGCTTTCCTGCAACATACGCGTTGAGGTAATATCCGTCCAGGCATTAAGCTGCGGATTCTGTTTCTCAATAGCGCGTCAGCGTCTGCTCCGCCACTTCACGCGCACTGATCGCTCCCTGCTGAATCTTCTGCTGAAGGGCTTGAATGGCAAAACTCGCTCAGCCTCTATGCGGTGTACACTCCTGCAACTTCAAGACGAATCGTCCAGCGGATAAGCCATCAGCGGGGCGCCATATTCGGCAATGCGCGTCATCTGGACCAGCAGCGCTGCTCGGCGTGCGTCGTCCAGCTCCCAGATGAAGAATGTGTTCCATTTGGGCGAGTATAGGTTGCCCACTCAAAGTGAGTCATAACGTACTCCTGTCAAAAAACCGGCGGCGCTGCCGTTGCTAACGCGGATTCGCTTGCGCCTTCGAACATACCGTTGTTGTGACGATCAATCGCACCTGCATGGCCGACACGACTTCACTGAATGGCGGAAAGTGACTCCACCTCATGGCCTAACTGACGATAACCGCTCCAGCGTTTCTGGCCGCCGAAGCGACTCTCCAGCTTGAGGGAATCCGAGGTCTGTCCCCACGTTCGGCCCCAACAGCCAGCGGGGTGCGCTGACCGCCTGTTGCAGCGGCAGGCGCTGAATCACATGGCGGGTAACAATGGCCAGCCTGGGTCTGGGGCTGTCCGTCCACCGCCCATGCGGGGATCCATATACCATCGTACGGCCGTCTTTCAGGCGTGACCGCTGGCAGGGTTCAGCGTGTGAAAAGGTTGTTTACCGGGGGCGAGTGCCTGCAGGTGGTCAGGGATCGATGGCTGAAAGCCGCCCCGCGCTTTTGCCAGACGATCCCGGTGCCGGGCAGCACCACGCCACTGCCAAATACATGATAAATGCTTTGGATAAAACGAGACGGAAAGGCCGCTGCTGTCCATGACGCCCATTCAGACGGTATCGCCGGGGGCCTCGTCCGGTTCCCCATGGCGCGGCGCGGTTATCATCAATCTGGCTGGCGATCGTTGTGAGCCGATCGCTGTCGAGCAGCGGCTGCAGATCGTCCACCACATGACGGGGATCGGTGATGTGCCGGATTTCGCGTAAAGCAACGCTTTTTTTGTCGCCTCAACGATGCGGTGAATGGTTTGTGCTTCCTCGGCATTCGCCATATCCAGACGATCGGTAATGGCCAGGTGCCAGAGAAACCAGCCCCTGCGTCGGCGGCTTGTTGTGGTTGTGATATTCCAGATCTCGCCTTCGCTATGTCTTTGGGGACATTGCAACGGCTTGCCCCGGCTGGCCCGCTGCTGCTGTAAATCGGCCGAGGGTAACGGGAAATGCCCAGGTTGACCATCTCGCCAGCCAGATGGTGCGCCAAGCGTGCCGCGATTAAAAAGCTTTCCAGCATTCGTCACTTAAACAGGCTGGAGCGTGCGCGCCAGATCGGGTTGGTGTGAAACGACTGCCTTCCGCCTGGGACATCCCCGTCCGGCAAAAAACATGGGCGGAAAAGCCTGGCTGATGCATGGAGCTCTTCGCGCTTGCTGCGGGTGGCCGCAGCAGCGAGGCCGTGACCGGAATGCCGTCTGCCGCATAACGCACCGCGTCACGCAGTAATCGTGCCAGGGGCAGGGGGCCGTGCCGCCGGAGCTCGGCTGACAGTGCCAATGCCTCTTGCCATCCGCTTACCGTGCCCGCCACCGTTAATGCGCTTTTTGGCCCGCGAAGTGGAATGTGCGTTTCACCCTGTTAGAAGTCGATATTTGCAAGAGAACCCGCTCTGCCGCTGGCGTCTGTTAGCAATGGGGTCGCCCATACCCGGGCATTATCAGCCAGTAAACCGTCCCCGCCCAGGCCGTTTCTTATGCGGATAGACGACGGCAATAGTCGCAGCAGCGGCCACCATGGCCTCAATCGCGTTTGCCACCTTCACCGCAGCACCGCCAGCGCACTTTCACTGGCCAGATGATGCGGCGTTACCATCCCATGCCCAGCGGGGCCATAATGCTCTGAATCATTGCTCTTCTCAATGTGTTATTCAGGGTGAGAAACCAATAACCAAGCAAGAGCCGTTCCAGTTTTTATCGCCGCGTAAGGAGTGGAACCGGTTTATCTGGCCCAAATTATGCTAGCTTCTGTTAAACCCCGCGGTTGAAACAAAAGTTACAGGACCTGAATGAAACAGCTTGATGAACGGCTCAAAACCCATTTCCCCCAGCTTTCGCCGCAGGGAAGCAGCGCATGGCCGAACTTTATCTTTTGACCACTTTGGACGATTCTGATTATTAGCTATAACAGCGCCGAGCTGGCGCGCCTGAGCGGCGTGTCAAAAGCGACCGTCAGCCGGCTGTTTAAACGGTCGGTTATGACAAATACAAAGATATGCGCGATGAGCTGCTTACCCTGCGCCAGAGCGGGATGCCGCTAACGGATAAACCGCGATGCCGTGCAGGGCATTACCTTACTGGGCGCCACTACAAGCAGGAGATGGCCAACCTGACACCCCCCCCTCAATGGGTAAACAGCATTGATGCCGGCAGTTTTACGGAGGTGATTTTCGCTCAACTGGCGCAGGCGAAACGTTATCTACATTGTCGGCATGCCGCAATGCCTTATCGGTTGGCGCTGCACCTGCGCCAACAGCTGATACAGACACGATCGCAGGTGTATATTCTGCCTCAGCCCGGGCCAGACGCTGGCCGAGGACCTGGTGGACATAAAAACGCCTGAGGATATGGGCGTGGTTATTGCCTTCCGGCGGCGCACCCGCATTATTCAGCCGCTGATGCAGCAGTTGATGAAAAGTGCTGCTATTCCCGTGCTGGCGCTGAGCGGAGCCTCAGGAGCAGAGCGTTATCTCGCTCGCGCGCTGGCAGATATGCGTGCACCGTCTGGACCGCGTGTGTCAGCGATTGACAGTTACGCGTCGGCCATGAGGCCTCATCAACCTTGCTTTGCCAATTTGCCTTGTTGCATGAAATGGCTGTCAGACGGTACGGACGCCAGCGCATTCATTATATTGCCGATCTCTATCACCAGCTTGACGAGCTGGAGCACCGTTAAACAGGCACCGTTTTTTGTTGCTTTGCCCCGTTTTGGAACGTCCTGCGGGGGCAACGTCTGCTGCCTCTTTCCGCAAGACATACCCTCGTTGTCAAGCCATTGAGGCGCATCTTTCCGCGTGCGACCGCATTGGCACATAAGTTGCAGAATGCCATCAATAAGAATCTTTTGTTTCACATAATCTCACCGGGGTGCATAATGAAAAAAGTTCTGATGGCGGTTGCAAGCAGCGGCAGTACTGATGGTGCAGGCGGGCAACGTGTTGGCCGACCAACTGCAGGATAGCCAGAAACGCGGCGTGCTGCGGGTTGCGGTACCGCAGGATTTTTCCGCCGTTTGGCTCAGTGGGGACCGATCTGCAGCCCCAGGGCTATGACATCGACATGGCGAAAGTATCTGGCCTACGCAGATGAAACTTAAGTTGCAGCTGGTGCGGGTCACCAGCGCGAACCGCGTACCTTACCTGCAAAACGGACAAAGTTGACCTGGTGATCTCAGGCATGGGGAAAAAACCGGAACGCGAAAAGGTGATTGATTTTAGCGGAGGCTGATGCGCCGTTCTTCTGGGCGCGTTTTCGGTTCCTAAAGGCGATCATCTGAAGATGCCGCCGCGCTGAGCGGTAACATCTGTCGGCGTCACCCGCGGCGCGGTAGAAGATATGGTACTGAGTGAGGTGGCCCCTAAGGATGCGCAGGTGAAACGTTATGAAGATAACAACACCACCTTATCCGCTTACCTCTCCGGCCAGGTGCAGTACGTGGCAACGGGTAACCTGGTGGTCGCGGCCATTACGCGTCAGAACCCGGCAAAAGCGCCTGTTGCGCAATTTATGCTGAAAGACTCGCCGTGCTATATCGGATTGAAGAAAGACGAGCCGGCGCTGAAAGAGAAAGTGAATACGCTGATCGACCAGGGCATTAAAGACGGCACGCTGAATAAAATGTCCGAAGAGTGGCTGAAAGCGCCGCTGCCAGCCAACCTGGGCGCATAAGGACGGAGCAATGACCGGGCAACTTAATTTCCCTGCATTGTGGCCGTACTGGCCGGAGTTGCTCTCCGGCCTGTGGGTAACGATCCAGTTAACCGTGCTGGCAACGGTCGGGGGCGTCAGTATCGGTATCCTCGGCGCGGCGCTGCGCAGTGGTAAACCCAGTTGGTTAAGCCGCCTGTGGGGCCTCTACGTTGAACTGATACGCAACACGCCGTTTGTGGTGCAGCTGTTCTTTATTGTGTTCGGCTTACCGAACCTGGGGCTGAAACTCACGGCGGGTGAAGCCGCGCTGCTGGCCATGCTGGTTAACCTGGGGGCTTACAGTACGGAAATTATCCGTGCCGGTATTCAGGTCACGCCAAAAGGGCAGTGGGAAGCCGGTCGGGTTCTGGGGTTGACGCGCAGCCAGACCTTTTTACGCGTGGTGTTGCCGCCGTCGCTGCAGCGGATTTATCCGGCGCTGGTGAGCCAGTGCATCATCGTGATGCTGGGGTCGTCGGTGGTCTCGCAGGTCTCCTACGAGGAACTGACCTTCGCCGCCAACCTGATTCAGTCGCGCACCTTTTTAAGTTTCGAAGTCTACTCGGTGACCACGTTGATCTACCTGGCGTTGTCGATTGTGATGCGTCAGCTGCTGCTGGCGGTGGGCCGCAAATGGCTGGGGGTGCAGGCATGATGACAACCTTTACAGACTGGGACATCCTGCGCAATCTGCTGCTGGCGGCGCGCTGGACCATCGCCCTGTCGCTGGTGGCCTTTTTAGGTGGCACGCTGGTCACGCTGCCGCTGCTGTTTTTACGCCTGTTAAAGCGTAAATGGCTGACGCGCGTGATCCGTGCCTATACCGAACTGTTCCAGGGCACGCCGCTGCTGATGCAGCTGTTTCTGGCTTTCTTTGGCGTCGGACTGTTCGGTATCGACGTCGCGCCCTGGACCGCCGCCTCGCTGGCGCTGACTTTTTATACCAGCGCGTTTCTGCTGGATATCTGGCACGGCAGTATTCAGGCGCTGCCCAAGGGCCAGTGGGAAGCATCACGCTGCCTCGGGCTAGATTTTGGTCAGACGCTGACGCGAGTCATCGCACCCCAGGCGATTCGCATTGCGATTGCTCCTACGGTGGGATTTGCGGTGCAGGTGATCAAAGGCACGGCGCTGGCATCCATTATCGGGTTCGTCGAGCTGACCAAGGCCGGTACCATTCTGAATAACGTGACCTATCAGCCGTTTAAAGTCTTTGGGCTGGTGGCACTGGGCTACTTCCTGCTGTGTTATCCGCTGTCGCGTTACAGCCAGTATCTGGAGAAAAAATTTAATGCCGCTCATCACCATTAATCAGGTGCAGAAGTATTACGGCACCAACCACGTTCTCAAAGGCGTGGATCTGGATATCGATATGGGAGAAGTGATCTCCATTATCGGGCGCAGCGGTTCAGGAAAAAGTACGCTGCTTCGCTGCATGAACGGGCTGGAAGGCTATCAGGATGGCAGCATTAAACTCGGTGGTATGACCATCACCGACCGCGATTCTCAGGCGCGGGAAATCAGCCGTTCCGTGGGCATGGTGTTTCAGAACTTCAACCTGTTCCCACACATGACGGCGCTGGAAAACGTCATGCTGGCGCCGCGTCGGGTGCTGAAAAAGAGTCAGGCTGAGTGCCGTGAACTGGCGGTCCGCATGCTGGAAAAAGTGGGGCTGGGCGAGCGGCTGGATTATTACCCCTCCAGCCTGTCAGGCGGACAGCAACAGCGCGTTGCCATTGCCCGCGCGCTGGCGATGGAGCCCCGCGTCTTACTGTGTGATGAGATCACCTCAGCGCTGGACCCGGAGCTGGTTGGTGAAGTGCTAAAAGTGCTGGAACAGCTTGCCGCCGAAGGCATGACGTTGATTCTCGTCACCCATGAAATGAACTTCGCCCGCGACGTGGGCGATCGTGTGGTCTTTATGCATCAGGGGCGCGTCTGGGAGCAGGGCGACAGCAAAACGCTGTTCGCCCATCCGCAGACGGCGGAGCTAAAGCAGTTTATTTCCTCTGTGCGTCTGTGAGTGCTTAACAAGGAATTCACTATGGATATCTCTCAATTTCCGCAAATTAATCCTCCTCAGCGCCTGCTCATGGGGC
This sequence comes from Stenchaetothrips biformis, assembly GCA_030522485.1. Lineage (NCBI taxonomy): Eukaryota > Metazoa > Arthropoda > Insecta > Thysanoptera > Thripidae > Stenchaetothrips > Stenchaetothrips biformis. Next base: position 98,598 of record CM060086.1, read on the forward strand.
CCGGTCCAATCAACGCCGATCCGCGCGTGCTGCGCGCCATGTCGAGCCCACTGCTCGGGCAATACGATCCGGCGATGACGCAATACATGAACGAAGTGATGGCGTTGTATCGTGGCGTGTTTCGCACCGAAAACCGCTGGACGTTACTGATCGACGGCACCTCACGCGCCGGTATTGAGGCAATTCTGCTGTCGGCGATTCGCCCCGGCGACAAAGTGCTGGTGCCAATCTATGGCCGTTTTGGTCATCTGCTGTGTGAAATTGCTCGCCGCTGCCGGGCCGACGTGCACACGATTGAGGTGCCGTGGGGGGAAGTCTTTACGCCCGATCAGATCGAAGACGCGATCAAAAAAGTGAAGCCGCGCCTGTTGCTGACCGTGCAGGGCGATACCTCAACCACCATGCTACAACCGCTGGCTGAGCTGGGGGCGATCTGCAAAAAATATGGCGTGCTGTTTTACACCGATGCCACGGCGTCGCTGGCGGGCAATGCGCTGGAGACTGACGCATGGGGACTGGATGCGGTATCGGCGGGTATGCAGAAGTGCCTGGGCGGCCCGTCAGGAACCTCGCCGATCACGCTGAGTGACGAGATGGCGGCGATCATCCGTAAGCGCAAATGTGTCGAGCAGGGGATCCGCACCGAGGCGCATCAGGACGGCGACGACGAGATGATCTACTCCAACTATTTCGATCTCGGCATGATCATGGATTACTGGGGCCCGGAACGCCTCAATCACCACACGGAAGCCACCAGTGCCCTGTTTGGCGCCCGTGAATGCGCCCGCCTGATTCTGCAGGAAGGGCTGGATAACGGCATTGCGCGCCACCAGTTGCACGGTGAGGCGATGTTAAAAGGCATTCAGGGGATGGGGTTGGAAACCTTTGGCGATCTCAGCAACAAAATGAGCAATGTTCTGGGCGTTGTCATTCCTCAGGGCGTCAACGGCGATGAAGTGCGTAAGCTGATGCTGGAGGATTTTGGCATTGAGATCGGTACCTCGTTTGGTCCACTGCATGGCAAAGTCTGGCGCATCGGCACCATGGGGTACAACGCGCGTAAAGACTGCGTGATGCAAACCCTGGCCGCACTGGAAATGGTGCTGTCGCATGTCGGCTACCGTACACCACAGGGCGCGGGATCGCAGGCAGCATGGAACCATTACGGGAGCCATGCATGATGATGAATGCCAGCGAGGCTCAGGTTGCCGCCCGGCGCGTGATGGCGCGCTGTGACGCGCTGGCTGAGATCAGTGAAAGCGGACAAGGGCTGACACGGGTGTATCTGTCGCCGGAACACCTGCGTGCCAATGCGCGCGTCGGTGAGTGGATGCAGGCCGCCGGTATGACGGTCTGGCAGGATGAAGTCGGCAACATCTGCGGTCGCTACGAAGCTGCCCAGCCCGGTGCACCGGCGCTGCTGCTGGGCTCGCATCTGGACACGGTGCGTAATGCGGGCCGTTATGACGGCATGCTGGGCGTGTTGAGTGCGATTGAAACCGTCCAGTGGCTGCACGATCGCCAGCGTCGCCTGCCTCTGGCCATTGAAGTGATTGGCTTTGGGGATGAAGAGGGCACCCGTTTTGGCATTACCTTACTGGGCAGCCGCGGCATTACCGGCACCTGGCCTGACAGCTGGCCAACTCATCCTGACGGTAACGGCATTACAGTGGCGCAGGCGATGAGTGATGTCGGTCTGGACGCCAGCCAAATCGCGCGCGCTGCGCGCAACGTCAGCGATATCGTGGCCTATCTGGAACTGCATATTGAGCAGGGACCCTGCCTGGAGCAGGAAGATCTCGCGCTCGGGGTGGTCACGGCGATCAACGGTGCCCGTCGCCTCAATTGCTGTTTCACCGGTGAGGCGGGTCATGCCGGTACGGTACCCATGGCGCATCGTAAAGATGCATTGGCTGCCGCCGCAGAGTGGATGGTGTTCATTGAGCACACCACGCGCGAGCAGACATCGCCGCTGGTCGCCACGGTAGGTACGTTGAGCTGCGCACCGGGCGCGGTAAACGTCATTCCGGGCGAGGTGAATCTGTCGCTCGATGTGCGCGGGCCTGAGGACGCGCCGCTTGAAGCGCTGCTGTCCACCTTGCTGACCCAGGCGGAAGCGATTGCCCTGCGCCGCGGTTTAGCCTTTAGCGCGCAGGAATATTACCGTATCGCGGCGACGGCCTGCGATGCCGGATTGCAACAGGCGTTGAGCCACGCGGTTGAAACCGTACAGGGGCGCAGCCTGGCCTTGCCCAGTGGCGCAGGCCATGATGCTATCGCAATCGCAGAACGCTGGCCGGTAGGCATGCTGTTTGTGCGTAATCATCGCGGCATCAGCCACCATCCGGCCGAATCGATTAATGAAACTGACGTCGCGCCAGCGGTTCAGGCCTATTTGCAGGCCGTTTGCCACCTTGCGGAGCAGCATTAAAATGGATTTAGATACCTTTAACCAGTTACCTGACGCCGCCGCCCAGCTTGCCCTGTCGCACTGCGTCGCGCTGCCGCACTGGCAGCAGGCGCTGGTGGCGGCTCGCCCGTTTCACAGCCTGGATGCCCTGCTGACAGAGGCTCACCAGCTGACACAAGACTGGCAGGAGGACGATCTGAATCAGGCGCTCTCCGCACATCCGCGCATCGGGGAAAAGGCACAGGGCGACGAGAAGGAAAAACAGTTGTCGCGTAGCGAGCAATCGGCGATGCAACAGGCAGACGATGCGTTACAGCAGGCGATGGTGCAGGGCAACCAGGCTTATGAGGCGCGCTTTAACCGTGTCTTTTTGATCCGGGCGAAAGGGCGCAGCGCACAGAATCTGCTTGATGAACTTACACGGCGGCTGGACAACAGCCCGGAAAGCGAGCGCCAGGAAGCCCTGGCGCAACTGCGCGAAATCACTCTGCTGCGCCTGAAGGAGAGTTTTTCATGAGCACGATCAGCACCCATATTCTGGATACGGCGCTGGGTAAACCCGCGCCGGGCGTAGCCATGTTGCTGGAACAGCACAGTGCACAAGGCTGGGTAACCTGTGCCCAGGGCGTGACGGATAGCGATGGTCGCCTGAAGGATCTGACACCTGAGCCGCTTGCGCCGGGACAGTACCGCCTGACTGCCGCGATTGGCGAATACTTCCGCGCAGGCGGACGAGAAACGTTGTACGTCAGCGCGCAAATTGATTTTGTGCTGACGGAAAGCGCCAGCCATTACCATCTGCCATTTTTAATCTCGCCCTGGAGCTGGTCTACCTATCGCGGCAGTTAACAGGTGCATCAGGCGCAGCGTTTTTCCGCTGCGCTTGAGAGCTAACGGCTATCAATACCTTCGGCCCATCCGACTATATTCCTGCTAACGCCAGGGTTATCTTAACGATGACAATGTGAAGGCAACGGAGCCGATAATGAGCACGCCAAAAGATAATGATGTAGCCGCTTCAGGTAAATGTCCCTTTCATCACGGTAAATCGGAAGAAGAAAGCGTTCTGGCTCGTGGAGCCGGCAGTGGCACCAGCAATCGCGACTGGTGGCCCAACATGTTACGCGTGGATCTGCTGAACCAGCACTCCAGTCGTTCTAATCCTCTCGGCGAAAACTTCAACTACCGCGAAGAATTCAGCAAGCTGGACTATTCCGCGCTGAAAGCCGATATCCGGGCGTTGCTCACCGACTCCCAATCCTGGTGGCCTGCCGACTGGGGCAGCTACATTGGCCTGTTCATCCGCATGGCCTGGCACAGTGCCGGTACTTACCGCACCATCGACGGGCGCGGTGGCTCTGGCCGGGGTCAACAGCGTTTCGCGCCGCTGAACTCCTGGCCAGATAACGTCAGTCTGGACAAAGCCCGCCGCCTGCTGTGGCCGGTCAAGCAAAAATATGGCCAGAAAATTTCCTGGGCCGACCTCTATATTCTCGCGGGTAACGTTTCGCTGGAAAACTCAGGTTTCCGTACCTTTGGTTTCGGTGCCGGTCGTGAAGACGTCTGGGAACCGGATATGGACGTAGACTGGGGAAATGAAACCGAGTGGCTGGCCCACCGTCATCCGGAAAGCCTGGCTAACGCTCCGTTGGGTGCGACCGAAATGGGGCTGATCTATGTGAACCCAGAGGGACCAGAAGCCAGCGGCGATCCGGCTTCTGCCGCGCCAGCCATTCGCGCCACCTTCGGCAACATGGGCATGAACGATGAAGAGATCGTCGCGCTGATTGCCGGCGGACATACGTTGGGTAAAACCCACGGTGCTGCGGCGGCCAGTCATGTTGGCGTTGATCCGGAAGCGTCACCTATTGAAGCGCAGGGCTTTGGCTGGAACAACAGCCACGGCAGCGGTGTGGGTGCCGATGCCATTACGTCCGGTCTGGAAGTGGTCTGGACGCAGACGCCAACCCAGTGGAGCAACTACTTCTTTGAGAACCTGTTCAAATATGAATGGGTAAAAACGCACAGCCCGGCAGGAGCGATTCAGTATGAAGCCGTTAACGCGGAAGCCATTATTCCGGATCCGTTCGATCCTGAGAAAAAGCGTAAACCCACCATGCTGGTTACGGACCTGACGCTGCGTTTTGACCCGGAGTTCGAGAAAATTTCTCGCCGCTTCCTTAACGATCCGCAGTCCTTTAACGAAGCCTTTGCCCGTGCCTGGTTTAAACTGACCCACCGCGATATGGGGCCCAAAGCGCGTTACATCGGTCCGGAAGTACCTAAAGAAGACCTGTTGTGGCAGGATCCGTTACCGCAGCCGACACATCAGCCTACGCCAGCCGATATCAGTGAGCTGAAAGCGAAAATCGCGGCATCGGGTCTGACGGTAAGCCAGCTGGTTTCAGCGGCGTGGGCATCGGCATCAACTTTCCGGGGTGGCGACAAACGCGGCGGAGCAAACGGGGCGCGCCTGGCGCTGGCACCGCAGAACAGCTGGGCAGTGAATGCCAGCGTGATTCACGACGTGTTACCGAAACTGCAGCAGATTCAGCAGGAATCCGGCAAGGCCTCGCTGGCTGACGTCATCGTTCTGGCGGGCAGCGTCGGCATCGAAATGGCCGCTGCTGCTGCGGGCGTGGCCGCGCAGGTCCCCTTTACGCCAGGTCGCGTGGATGCGCGTCAGGATCAAACCGACGTGGAATCCTTTAATGTGCTTCAGCCGCTGGCAGACGGGTTCCGTAACTACCGTCGTGTGAAAGGCGGCTCCTCGACCGAAACTCTGCTGCTGGATAAAGCGCAGCAGCTGACGTTGAGCGCGCCAGAACTGACCGTGTTGCTCGGTGGCCTGCGCGTGCTGGGCACCAACTTTGACGGCAGCCATCACGGCGTCTTCACTGACCGCGTCGGCGTGCTGAGTAATGATTTCTTCGTAAATTTACTGGATATGCGCACCGCCTGGCGTGCAACTGACAGCAGTGAAGAGATCTTTGAAGGCCGCGATCGTCAGAGTGGTGAAGTGAAGTACAGCGCGACACGTGCCGATCTGGTGTTCGGTTCCAACGCCATCCTGCGCGCCCTGGCAGAAGTCTATGCCAGCAGCGATGCGAAACAGAAGTTTGTGTCTGACTTCGTCGCGGCCTGGACAAAAGTGATGAACCTCGACCGTTTCGATCTGCAGTAACAGCCTGAACAATCCCCGGCCTGGCCGGGGATTGCTTTATTCTGCCAACCTAAAGTCGTCTGCATCGCGCCATGCCGGAAACCGCTCGCGATAAGTTTGCAGGTCAGTAAGCGACAGCGACGCCTCAACCTTACCTGCCGTAAAGGGCTTTCCTGCCGCCAGAATCTCGCCTTGCGGTGAAATAATTCGGCTGTCCCCACTGTACTGATGTTGATTGCCATCGCTGCCTACGCGATTGCAGCCTGCCACAAACGCCTGATTCTCAATCGCCCGAGCCAGCAGCAACGCCTGCCAGTGCAGCGCGCGTGGCGCAGGCCAGTTGGCGACATATAGCGCCAGATCGTAGTCATTTTGGTTGCGCGAAAACACCGGAAAGCGCAGGTCGTAACAAATTTGCGGCAGAATACGCCAGCCGCGCCACGCAATCACCGTACGCGTCCTGCCCGCAACATAATGCTGCTGTTCATCCGCCATGCGAAACAGATGACGCTTGTCATAGTGATGCAGCGTGCCATCCGGCTCGACCAACAGAAAACGGTTCACGGCACCTTCTGGCGTTGCAACGGCGGCACTGCCTCCCACCAGCGCATTGGTGCGCTTCGCATGGTGCTGTAACCATTCCACCACCTGCGGCTGCGGCAAGGCCTGTTGTGCGGCCTCCATCGCAAAACCCGTGGTGAACATTTCGGGCAGAATAATGACATCCTGTTCCGCGATATCGGCCAGCAGATTATCGAAATGGCGCAGGTTGGCCTCGCCATCCATCCACGTCAGCGGCGTTTGCAGTAACGTAATGGCTAGAGACGACATAAGCGCTCCGCTGCGGCGTCAAGCGTCGCTTCCTGTTTCGCAAAGCACAGCCGGATCAGTTTGTGCGGGAACGGTGCCTCGCAAAAGACCGATAGCGGGATCGCGGCAACGCCCACTTCACGCGTCAGCCACTGGCAAAATGCCACATCGTCCAGGTCCGAAATGGCGCTGTAGTCCGCCAGCAGGAAGTAGGTACCCTCGCACGGCAAGATACGGAAACGGCTGCTGCGTAAGGCCTGTATCAGCCGGTCACGACGCGCGCGATAAAACTCGGGCAGTTCACGATAATGTTCAGGATGCTGGCGCAGCATATCGGCAATCGCCAACTGCGCAGGCGTATTAACGGAAAAGGTGAGGTACTGGTGGATTTTACGGATTTCTGCGCTGATCGCTGCTGGCGCAATGCAGTAACCGACTTTCCAGCCCGTCATGTGAAAGGTTTTGCCAAAGGATGACACCGCCACGGCACGTTGACGCAGTTCGGGGTGCGCCAGCACGCTGGCATGACCATCCTGGGCAAAACAGATGTGCTCATAAACCTCATCGCTCAGCACATAGATTTCCCGGTCAGCAATCGCCTGCCATAAGGCGGCATAGTCTGCCTGGTGCCAGACGCTGGCCGAGGGATTATGCGGCGTGTTTAAGATAACCAGCCGGGTTTTATCGCTTAACAGCGCGGAGAACGCCGGCCAGTCAACCGCAAAAGTGGGAGGCTGTAGGGTAAGACGCTTCAGAATGCCGCCCGCTAACTGCACGGCAGGCGCATAGCTGTCGTAACTGGGATCAAAGCAGATTACCTCGTCACCGGGCCGCACCAGGGCGGTGATAGCGGCATACAGCGCTTCAGTCGCCCCTGCCGTCACGGTGATATCGCTGTTTACATCAGGGCGATAGTCGTACAAGGAGGCAGTTTTATCCGCGATGGCCTCGCGTAACGGCTGCGCCCCCGTCATCGGCGCATACTGATTCGCGCCCTGACCGACATGATAAGCGAGCCTGTCCTGCAGGTAAGACGGACCGTCAAAATCCGGAAAACCCTGGGAAAGATTGATGGCATTGTGCTGCTGTGCCAGCGCACTCATCTGTGTGAATATGGTGGTGCCGAGTGCAGGCAGCTTGCTCTCGGGCGTCAGGTTGGACTGCGTCATGATTAGGTAGCCTTACGCGCAAAAACGGTAGCGGAAAAACCCTTAGTTGATGCCACTATAAACAGGATGCTAGTATTTGGCAATCAAGACGCTTAGACGGCTAAAAGGAACGATGATGTCCGATTCTTCTGCAATAGATCAGCTGGTGCAAGCCTGTCACTGGATAGGCGCGAAGGGCTGGGCACCGGCCACCGGTGGCAATATGTCGGTGCGCCAGGATGCACATGTTTGCCTGCTGAGTGAGTCGGGCAAAGACAAAGGCAGCCTGACGCGGGAGGATTTTATTCAGGTCGACATTGCCACTAATCTGGCTCCCTCGGGCCGTAAGCCTTCGGCAGAAACCGCGCTGCACACGCTGATTTACCGTCTGTTCCCGGAGGCGGGCGCGGTACTGCACACGCACACGGTTAATTCCACGGTGCTGTCGCGGGTCGAGCAGGGTGCCGCCGTGCTGCTCTACGGCTATGAGATGCAAAAGTCGCTGAGCGGGCAAACGACCCACGATGCTACCGTGGCAATTCCCCTGTTTGACAACAGTCAGGATGTGGCGGCGCTGGCGTCAGAGATCGAGGATTATGCCGCCCGTTTTCCCCTGCGCTATGGCTTTCTGCTGCGCGGACACGGCCTGACCTGCTGGGGCAAAGACGTCGCTGAAGCCCGTCGTCATCTTGAAGGTCTGGAGTTTTTATTTGAATGCGAGCGCCAACGTCGCCTGCTGGAGAAAGCATGATAAAGGCCATTGTTACCGATATTGAAGGGACCACCAGCGATATCCGCTTTGTACATAACGTTCTGTTTCCCTATGCCCGAGCGCATCTGGCTGATTATGTTCGCGAGAATCAGACGCAGACTGAGGTGCAACAGGCGCTAAACGCTGTGCGTACCGAAGCGGGGCTACCCGATGCTGATACAAACGAGGTCATCGCTGTTCTGTTTTCTTACATGGATGCGGATCGCAAATCGACCGGCCTGAAGGCGTTGCAGGGAATGATTTGGCGCGAGGGCTACCTGACCGGCCGCTTTACGGGGCACCTTTATCCGGATGTGCTGCCCGCGCTCACGGCCTGGCACGCGCAAGGCATTAAATTATATATATATTCCTCTGGTTCGGTTGCCGCGCAGAAATTGTTATTTGGCTACAGTGACGAAGGTGATATTACTGGTTTGTTTAGCGGTTACTTTGATACCCACGTGGGCGCCAAGCGCGAGGTGACGTCGTACCAAACTATCGCGGCGCAGACAGGCTTGCCGGCCGGGCAACTGCTGTTTCTTTCTGATATCCATCAGGAGCTGGACGCGGCAGAGCAGGCTGGCTGGCAGACGTTGCAGCTGATTCGTGACGCGGCGGATGATGAAAGCCATCATCGTCAGGTCACTGACTTTTCCCAGATTAACCCGGAGTTGATTTGACATGAGTGCACTGACCATTTTTAGCGATAGCGATCCGAGCCAGCCTTTATGGCACAGTACCGATCCCGAGGCGATCCGCGATCGCCTGAACGCCAAAGACGTTCGCTTTGAACGCTGGCAGGCTGACCGCGACCTGGGTGAAAACCCGGATGCAGAAACGGTGATCAACGCCTATCAGCATGCCATTGACCGCCTGGTCGCTGAGAAGGGCTATCAGAGCTGGGATGTCATCAGCATGCGGGCAGATAACCCGCAGAAGGACGTTCTGCGCCAGAAATTCCTGTCGGAACACACGCACGGCGAAGATGAAGTGCGGTTCTTTGTCGAAGGCGCAGGGCTGTTCTGTCTGCATCTGGACGGTGAAATCCTGCAGATTCTGTGCGAAAAGAACGATCTGATCTCGGTGCCCGCCGGCACGCCGCACTGGTTTGATATGGGATCGTCCCCGCACTTCACGGCGATTCGCATTTTTGATAACCAGGAAGGCTGGATCGCCAATTTCACCGGCGACAAGATCGCCGATGCCTATCCGCGCCTGGCGTAATCACGGCGCGTGCTGAGGACGGGCGGCGGCGTTAACCGCCCGTCTGACTTATTGGGGCTGAAAGACGCCCGCTGCAACCTGAGCCGGTACGATCACGCCGGTATCCAGCACCCAACCGCTGATCAGCGCCGCTGGCGTCACATCAAAGGCGGGATTGTAGACCTGCGCCTCTACCGGCGCCCACTGCACGCTGCCGAAGCTTCCGGACACACCGGTCACTTCGCTGGCAGCACGCTGCTCAATCGGGATAGCGTCACCCGTCGGACACTGACGATCCAGCGTGGTATGTGGGGCAGCAACATAAAACGGGATACTGTGATAGTGCGCCAGCACTGCCAGACTGTAGGTGCCAATTTTGTTCGCGACGTCGCCGTTGGCGGCGATGCGATCCGCACCCACCCAGACAGCATCAACTCTGCCTGCCGCCATCAGACTGGCGGCCATCGAATCGGTGATCAACTGGTAAGGTACGCCGAGTTCGCCGAGTTCCCAGGCGGTTAAGCGCCCGCCCTGCAACAGGGGGCGCGTTTCATCGACCCAAACATTTCGGACCTTGCCCTCTTGATGCGCGCGCGCAATAACGCCCAGGGCTGTGCCGACGCCCGCTGTCGCCAGGCCGCCCGTATTGCAGTGGGTTAACAGCTGGCTGCCGGGTTTGACCAGCGAGCTTCCGGCTTCGGCGATGCAATCGCACAGTTGTTTATCCTCATGAACCAGACGCAACGCTTCTTCCACCAGGCACGCCACCATTTCAGGCTGTGCCAGCGCCTGTTTCATACGATCGAGGTTATTCATCAAATTAACGGCGGTAGGGCGGGCGGCACGCAGTGTTTCCAGCGACTGCGCCAGCTGCTCGCGCGTTTCACCCTGTTCCGCCAGCAGTGCCAGTAGCAGGGATGCAGACAGGCCAATTAGCGGCGCACCGCGCACCCGCAGCGCATGAATATGTTCAACCAACTGCGCGACCGAATGGGCAGGCAGCCAGTTCTTTTGCTGGGGCAGGGCCTGCTGATCCAGTATCCAGAGCTGGTTGTTACGAACCTGTAAGCTGGTAGTTTGGAATGTCTGCATTGTTGGTGAAATCCATGTTGCGTTAATAGCGGATATTGTGCCAACATGCGTAACGGATGTATAGACGTCTGAACGGCTTATTACGAAAGATTAATCAGGTCCGGCTTGCACCGGCGTTTGTTGATGAGGAAAGGTCAATGTCGCAATACCGTACGTTCACTGCTGCCGATGCTGTGGAATATGCCAAAACCTTTGGCGGCATGGATGATCCTTCTGTTCTAACCAGCGCGGAAGAGATTGGCGATGGTAATCTCAACCTGGTATTCAAAATTTACGACAACCAGGGTAAAAGCCGCGTGGTAGTCAAACAGGCGCTGCCCTATGTTCGCTGCGTCGGCGAATCCTGGCCGTTAACCCTGGATCGTGCGCGTATTGAAGCGCAAACGCTGGTTGAGCACTACAAATATTGCCCGCAGCATACGGTTAAGGTCACGCATTACGATGCGGATCTGGCGGTGATGGTGATGGAAGATCTTTCCAGCCATCGCATCTGGCGCAGCGAGCTGGTGAAAGGCGCCTACTACCCTGAAGCGCCGCGTCAGCTCGGCGAATATCTGGCGCAGACGCTGTTTCACACCTCAGACTTTATTTTGCACCCGCATCACAAGAAAGCCGAGGTGGCACGCTTTATCAACCCTGAGCTGTGCGAAATCACCGAAGATCTGTTCTTTAACGATCCCTACACCGACCACGAGCGCAACAGCTATCCTGACGCGCTGGAGCCGCTGGTCGCCTCCCTTCGCACTGACGACGCGTTGCGTATTGCCGTGGCGGGGCTCAAGCACGTTTTCTTCAGCCATGCTGAGGCGTTACTGCATGGGGATATCCACAGTGGCTCGATTTTTGTGGCTGACGGCAGCTTAAAAGCGATTGATGCCGAGTTTGGTTATTTTGGCCCCATCGGCTTTGACGTGGGCACCGCGCTGGGTAACCTGCTGATCAACTACTGTGGTTTACCGGGCCTGTTGCCTCCCCGCGAAGCCGTTGATGCCCGTGAGCAGCGCCTTAGCGACGTGCGTGATGTCTGGCATACCTTTGCGACGCGCTTCCTGGCGCTGGCAGAAAGTCACACCCAGGATGTGGCCATGGCTTACCCGGGCTATGCGCAGGCGTTTCTGCGCAAAGTCTGGGCGGACACCATTGGCTTTTGTGGAACGGAGTTGATCCGTCGAACGGTGGGCATGTCGCACGTGGCCGACATGAAGCTGATTCAGGATGATGAAATGCGCACTGATTGCCTTCGCAATGCGATTACGCTCGGCCGTACCCTGATTCTGGCCGCCGGGCACGTGGAGGATGTCGAGGCATTGATTGCCCGCATTCGTCAGGCAGGATAAAAAAAGGCCGACATGATGTCGGCCTGATTGTTTATGCCGCCTCACTGGGGCGGGCGGGTTTTGAGACATCCTGCTTTGCCGGCACGGCCAGCGCATCAGCCTCAAACTCATCCACGTTAATGGAACGCAGACGGCTCTGCTCGGCGCGTTTCAGCACTTCAGCTTCTTTGTCGTCAATCCAGCCCTGTTCCAACGCCTGTTTAGCCAGCGCATCCAGTCGGGTGAATGAGAAGTGTTTTTTATGCTGCTTGCACAAACGGTCGTGAATCACTTCTGCTGCCATCACGTCCTGTAATGCCTGCTCTAACTGACCTGCAGGATTATGCTGGCTCGGCGCGAGATACTGACCGCGGCCCAGGCGGGTGCGCGTCGCTGAAGGCACCTGCAGCATTTTTGCCAGTTTGTGATCAAGACGATCGGACGGTGCAGGGCAGTGCTGACCACCGGCAAACACCATCAGTCGAATAACGCCAGCCACCAGGCGGTTTGGGAAGTTACTCAGCAGATCGTCCATGGCTTTCTCCGCTTTATGCAGGGCATCCTGCACGCCCCAGTGCACCAGCGGTAAATCGGCTTCGTGGCGTCCTTCGTCGTCATAGCGTTTCAGCGTGGCAGACGCCAGGTAGAGCTGACTCAGCACATCGCCCAGACGAGCCGACATCCGTTCACGACGTTTCAGGCTGCCGCCTAAGACCGCCATAGAGACATCTGACAGCAGGGCCAGGTTGGCGCTAATGCGGTTCATGTGCTGATAGTAGCGACGGGTGGCATCGCGCGTTGGCGCGGCGCTGGTGCGACCGCCCAGCAGGCCCAGCCACAGGCTGCGCATCGCGTTGCTGCCAACGTGACCAATATGGCTAAACAGCGCGTTATCAAAGCCTGCCACATCATTGCTGGCCGCCGCCGCCATTTCCTGCAGGACATAAGGATGGCAACGAATGGCACCCTGACCAAAGATAATCATGCTGCGGGTCAGAATGTTCGCGCCTTCCACGGTGATAGCGATGGGCGCACCCTGATAGGCACGCGCCAGGAAGTTACTGTCACCCAGCATGATGCCCTTACCACCCGCGATATCCATCGCATCAATGATTGACTGTTGAGCGCGATGGGTACAGTGATATTTGACGATGGCTGACAGCACCGCGGGTTTTTCACCCTGCATAATCCCGGTGGTGATAAGCGTAGCGGCCGCGTCCATTACATAGGCATTCCCTGCAATGCGCGCCAGCGGCTCTTCAATACCTTCCATTTTACCGATAGACAGCTTGAACTGACGACGGATATGCGCATAGGCGCCGGTCGCCAGTGCCACCGTTTTCAGGCTACCGGTTGAGTTTGACGGCAGCGTGATGCCACGGCCGACGGACAGACATTCCACCAGCATCCGCCAGCCCTGACCAGCCATTTCCGGGCCGCCAATGATGAAATCAATGGGGACAAAAATGTCTTTCCCACGGGTTGGACCATTCTGGAACGGGACGTTGAGCGGGAAGTGGCGATGACCAATTTCCACGCCCGGCGTGCTGGTAGGGATCAGGGCACAGGTAATGCCCAGTTCCTCTTTCTCGCCAAGCAGATGCTCGGGGTCGGAAAGCTTAAAGGCCAGACCCAGTACGGTGGCGATTGGGGCTAACGTGATATAGCGCTTGTTCCAGGTCAGTCGCATGCCCAGCACCTGCTGGCCCTGCCATTCGCCCATGCAAACGACGCCGGTATCGGGGATTGCCCCGGCATCGGAACCGGCTTCCGGGCTGGTCAGCGCGAAACAGGGAATCTCGTCGCCCCGCGCCAGACGCGGCAAATAATGGTCTTTCTGTTTTTCCGTTCCGTAATGTTGCAGCAGTTCGCCCGGGCCCAGTGAGTTAGGCACCCCCACGGTAATCGCCAGAATACCCGATACGCCTGACAGTTTCTGCAGCACGCGTGCCTGTGCATAGGCGGAGAATGCCAGCCCGCCGTACTCTTTTTTAATGATCATGGCGAAGAAGCGGTGCTCTTTCAGATAGGCCCACAACGCTGGCGGCATATCAGCCAGTTCATGGGTGATCTGGAAATCATTCGCCATGCGGCAGGCTTCTTCCACCGGACCATCAATAAAGGCCTGTTCTTCCGGCGTCAGGCGCGGTTGCGGGTAGTTGTGCAGTTTCTGCCAGTCAGGTTTGCCCTGAAACAGATCGCCTTCCCACCAGGTTGTGCCCGCGTCGATCGCCTCTTTTTCCGTACGAGACATCGGCGGCATGACCTGCTGAAAGCGCTGCAGCACAGGTTTGGAAAACAGTTTGCGGCGCAGGCTGGTCAGGTTAAGTGGCAGCAGGACGATCGCCAGCGGCAACAGCAGCCACGGCGTCCACAGGTGGGCCACCGCCATCGCAGCAGTCCACAGCAGCAGGATTGCGCTACTGAGTGACAGAGAGATGCGGTGATAAAACAGGGCGCCAATCAGCACCACTGTCGCAAGAATCGAGACAACCATCATAATGAAGTGCTCCGTTAAGTAGTAAGAGGTCTGACCTGTTATAAAGAGAGGTTTAAATCACCTGCTGGCATTTATCAATTTGTTTACATCGCAATTACAACCTGACTCACAAAATCAGCGAAACAGCGCCCGCAATGAAAATAATGAACGTGAAAAAAACGGCGGGCATATGGCTATCTCACCCTGTGGTGCTTTGCGCAGGTCAACCATTCCGTTAAACTTGCTGCGATTAACCTCCCCTACAAAGGACAAGTCTATGTATCAGGACATTATTCGTTCAGAGCTCAATGAAGCGGCAGAGACGTTGAATCACTTTCTGAGTGACGACGCGAACATTCACACCATCCAACGGGCGGCGGTGATGTTGGCTGACAGCTTCAAAGCGGGCGGCAAAGTGCTTTCCTGCGGCAACGGTGGTTCTCACTGTGATGCCATGCACTTTGCTGAAGAACTCACGGGCCGCTACCGTGAAAATCGTCCTGGATATCCGGCTATTGCCATTTCAGACGTC
>CM060086.1:114501-141257 GCA_030522485.1 Stenchaetothrips biformis
GATTGCCTGGGGGGCGCGCAGCAGCTTGTGGCGCTGATCGTCGGCATCTTAGTGCTGGATCTGGCGGTTCAGGCCGTACACATCACCAATCAAAGCGTGATATACGCACGCCAGCCTGAGGCAAGGAACCGACTGAATGCCGGTTATATGACCAGCTACTTTATTGGTGGGGCGCTAGGCTCATTGCTGTCGGCCAATGCCTTCCATTTCGCGGGCTGGTATGGCGTCTGCGCGGCCGGCGCGACACTGACTTGCCTGAATTTACTGATCTGGTGGCGGAATCATCGCCTGGAACAAACGAATAGCCAGAATAGTGTGATTTAGCCTGTTCAGCGGAGTGTGAGTTTGCTATCGTTGGCCCAAAGTTATTCACGCCAGTTATTTTTTCTTTTGCAATCATTTGATGTCGTACCGTTTCACTGTACGACCAACGCGTATGAAATCGATGCGCTAAACCTTTACCCTGGGGTCAAGGATAGATCTTGAACGACCACAGTGCGACAGCCTGAGGATGACCTGATAAGGCCAGAACACTCAGCAATGACGCTGCCACCGTGGTGACTATAAAAGTTGAAATTAGTGAGGTTTTTTCTAATGGAAAGTTCGTTTACGCCCATTGAGCAAATGTTAAATATCCGTGCCAATCGTCACACGGATTTCCCCTTCCAGGAAATTCTCCTGACGCGCCTTTGCATGCATATGCAGGGTAAATTGCTGGACAATCGCAACAAGATGCTTAAAGAACAGGGTATTAATGAAACCTTGTTTATGGCGTTACTGACGCTGGATGCGCAGGAAGACCAGAGCATTCAGCCTTCAGAGCTGAGCACCGCCCTGGGTTCCTCACGGACTAATGCCACGCGCATTGCCGATGAGCTGGAAAAACGTGGCTGGATTGAACGTCGTGAAAGCGCTCAGGATCGCCGTTGCCTGCATCTGCATCTGACCGACAAAGGCAATGCATTTCTGCAGCAGGTGCTGCCGCCTCAACATCAGAGCCTACAATACCTGTGGTCTTCACTGACCGGTGATGAGAAGTCACAGTTGGAAAACATCACCCGCAAGCTGCTTACCCGTCTGGATAAGATGGAAGAAGATAAACTAACTGCTTCCCTGTCGCGGTAATAGCAAGATCTGCGACACAATCACCTGACGAAATCGTTACCTTAACCCTCTTTTATCCGGCCAGCGCTTAGTCGCTGGCTTTTTTGGCTCGGGCGAGGGTGAAAACGGAGTTTAACCCGCCGATTAAGTGGAAAACGTGGAGAAATAAATGAGTGCATCAGAGGCGCAAAGCCCGCATCAGCCAGTAAATAACAAGAAGAAAAAGCGCAAAGGTGCGCTGCTATTACTGGCGCTGATCGTCGTACTGCTTGGCATTGCGTGGGGCGTTTACTGGTTCCTGGTGCTACGCCACTATCAGGAAACGGACGATGCTTACGTTGCCGGTAACCAGGTGCAGGTGATGGCTCAGGTCTCAGGCAGCGTCAATAAAGTCTGGTTTGATGATACCGATTTTGTCAAAAAAGGGGATGTGCTGGTATCGCTGGATAAAACCGATGCACAGCAGGCGTTTGAAAAAGCCCAGACCGGGCTGGCGACCAGCGTGCGCCAGGTACATCAGGAGATGATCAACGCGAAACAGTATCAGGCCACCATTGCGCTCCGTCAGACCGCGTTAGATCAGGCGCAGGCCGACCTGAAACGCCGCGAGCCGCTGGGTGCCTCTAACCTGATTGGCCGTGAAGAGCTGCAACATGCACGCGATGCCGTGGCTTCTGCGAAAGCGGAGCTGGATGTGGCGGTTCAGCAGTATAACGCGAACCAGGCGATGATCCTGAATACCTCTCTGGAAAACCAGCCTGCCGTGAAGCAGAGTGCGGCACAGCTGCGCGATGCCTGGCTGGCACTGCAACGCACTGACATTCGCAGCCCAATGGATGGCTATGTCTCGCGCCGTAGCGTGCAGGTTGGCTCGCAAATCAATACCAGTACGCCGCTGATGGCGGTGGTGCCTGCAACCGACTTGTGGGTAGACGCTAACTTCAAAGAGACCCAACTGGCTGGCGTGCGTATCGGCCAACCGGCAACCGTTGTGGCAGACATCTACGGTGACGATGTGGTTTACCACGGTAAAGTTGTCGGTCTGGACATGGGAACCGGAAGCGCGTTCTCCCTGCTGCCGGCGCAAAACGCCACTGGTAACTGGATCAAAGTGGTTCAACGTCTGCCGGTCCGTATTGAGTTGAATCAGGATGAAGTGGCTAAACATCCTCTGCGTATTGGACTCTCTACGTTGGTAAAAATTGATACCGACAATAAAGACGGCAGCGCACTGGCAACCAGCGTTCGTCAGCAGGCTGCCTACAGCAGCAACGCCCTGGCCATTGACCTTGCACCGGTTGATAAGCTGATTACCGATATCGTCCACGCGAACGCCGGATGATCACCCGGAGGCTGTAATGGCACAAACACCGCTGAAAGGGACGCCGCTGGTCTTAATGACCATTGCGCTCTCCCTGGCGACGTTCATGCAGGTTCTGGATTCCACCATTGCTAACGTTGCTATACCGACCATTGCGGGTAATCTGGGGGCCTCAAACTCCCAGGGGACCTGGGTCATCACGTCTTTCGGGGTGGCAAACGCCATCTCGATTCCGATAACGGGCTGGCTGGCCAAACGCATCGGTGAAGTCAAACTCTTTACCTGGTCGACCATCCTGTTTGCGCTGGCGTCCTGGGCCTGCGGCATGTCTGAAAGCCTGGAAATGCTGATTTTCTTCAGGATAATTCAGGGGATCGTTGCAGGTCCGTTGATCCCACTGTCGCAAAGCCTGCTGCTGAATAACTATCCGCCCGCAAAACGCAGTATCGCCCTGTCACTCTGGGCGATGACGGTGATTGTGGCCCCCATATGTGGCCCGATTCTCGGCGGCTGGATCAGTGATAACTATCACTGGGGCTGGATCTTCTTTATCAACGTGCCGATTGGTGTTGTGGTCATCATGCTCACGCTGCAAACCCTGCGTGGTCGTGAAACCGAGACCCAGATCCGCCCCATTGATACCGTTGGCCTGGTGCTGCTGGTGGTCGGGGTTGGCTCGCTGCAGGTGATGCTGGATCGCGGTAAAGAGCTGGACTGGTTTAGCTCAACAGAAATTATTGTGCTGACGATTGTCGCGGTGCTGGCGCTGATGATGCTATTGATTTGGGAGCTGACAGACGATCACCCGATAGTCGATCTGTCGCTGTTTAAATCGCGCAACTTCACCATAGGCTGTTTATCCATTAGCCTGGCCTACATGCTCTATTTTGGATCGATCGTTCTCTTGCCGCAGTTGCTGCAGGAGGTCTACGGTTATACCGCGACCTGGGCAGGGCTGGCCTCCGCGCCGGTCGGGATTATCCCGGTCATCCTGTCGCCCATCATTGGTCGGTTCTCCCATAAACTTGATATGCGAAAACTGGTCACGTTTAGTTTTATCATGTATGCCATTTGTTTCTACTGGCGCGCTTACACGTTTGAACCGGGCATGGACTTTGCCGCGTCGGCCTGGCCACAGTTTATTCAGGGCTTCGCGGTCGCCTGCTTCTTCATGCCACTCACCACCATTACGCTCTCAGGTTTGCCCCCGGAAAGAATGGCGGCGGCGTCCAGTTTGTCGAACTTTGTGCGTACGCTGGCGGGTTCGATAGGGACGTCGATCACCACCACGATGTGGACGGATCGTGAGGCAATGCACCACAGTAACCTCAGCGAATCGGTGACGCCTTATAACGTTAATGCGCAGCAGATGTACAGTCAGCTTGAGGGGATGGGCATGACGCATCAGCAGGCCTCAGCGTACATCGCTCAGCAGATCACCAATCAGGGATTGATCATTTCCGCCAACGAGATTTTTTGGGCCTCGGCGGGCGTCTTTCTGGTGCTGCTGGTGCTAATCTGGTTTGCCCGTCCGCCCTTTACCGCCGGTGGCGGTGGTGGTGGCGCACACTAGACGAACGCGATGGGGTTCTGGCGTGGAAGTCACGCCCGCCAGAACCCGTTTTTACGCCCAGCGCGTCGCTTTCATATCCATCACGAATCGGTATTTCACGTCACCTTTTAGCATTCGCGTAAAGGCTTCTTCGACCTGCTCTCCACGAATCATCTCAATGTCTGCGGTGAGGTTGTTCTCGCCGCAGAAATCCAGCATCTCCTGGGTTTCTTTAATGCTGCCGATGGACGAGCCGCTGATGCTTAAACGACGGAACACCATTGGCGTCACGTTCGGTGAAACGTGCGGACTGTCGGGAATGCCCACCAGCACCAGGCGGCCATTGGTTTTGAGCGTCGCCAGATAAGGGTCAAGATCGTGCGGGGCCGCCACGCAGTCAACGATAAGATCCAGCGCATTCTGGCTGGCCTGCATCGCCTGAGCATCGCGTGATACCACCACATGACGGGCACCGAGACGGCGGGCATCCGCGGCTTTGTCAGCCGACGTGGTGAAAAGCGTCACCTCAGCACCCAGCGCATTCGCCAGCTTCACCGCCATGTGGCCTAACCCACCCAGGCCAATCACGCCAACCTTATCGCCCGCTTTCACGTTAAAATGGCGCAGCGGTGACCAGACAGTGACGCCTGCGCACAGCAACGGCGCAACGCCGGCCAGCGGCAGGTGCTGCGGCACCGAAACCACGAAGTCCTGATCGACCACCACGTGCTCAGCATAGCCGCCTCGGGTAGATTCACCGGTGTATTTATCCGTACCGTTATAGGTCGCGGTGAAACCGGCTTCACAATATTGTTCTTCCTGCTGCTGACAGAAATGACAGGTGCGGCAGGAATCCACCATCACGCCCACGCCAACAATATCACCCGGCGTAAATCGGGTGGCAGCGCTACCGGTTTCGCTCACCCGTCCAACGATTTCGTGTCCCGGCACCAGGGGATAATGGCTTACCGCCCATTCGTTGCGTGCCATATGCAAATCTGAGTGGCAAACGCCACAGTAAAGGATTTCTATCCGGACATCCTGCGGCTGAAGCGGACGCAGCGCGATCTGTCCGGCGGTAAGGGGCTGGGTCGCATCGTGCGCGATCAGTGCATTAATTTTCATGGAGCCTCTCATAGTGACTGGCTTTTGATAACGGAGGGCGGCAAACTCTACTTAAATAGCGCCATTATTGATAGTAGTTACCATTTGGTAACCATGAAGGAGGGAGAAGACGATGCCTGCCTGGGTAGAGGGTAAACTGGTTTTTTATGTAGATTCACCGCCGCGCCGACTCATGGACCTTTTTTCTGCCAAGTGGAATCCAATGGTGCTGCATGCGCTGTATCACTGGCCGGGAGGCCGCGCACGCACGGGCGAGTTGCAGCGAAGTTTGCAGGGGATATCAAAAAAGATGTTGTTTCAGACGCTGAAGGAGCTGGAGCAGCGCGGATTGATCACCCGCCATGTTTACGACGTGATCCCACCCAAAGTCGACTATGCGTTAACGGCGCTGGGTCAGACCTTCGCGGAACCGGTAGAGCAGCTGTATCAATGGGGGCTGGATAACCAGCGGGCGCTTGATGAGATGGACGAACATGTTGATCAGGCTACGTCCGACGCCGGGGATGGCAAGACAGGGTAACGGGCTGGCGGAGCATCATTCACGCCCCGCCGGGAGCACTGAACCCGTATGGCACGTTTCACGGCGCCATACGTCAGTTGACATCAGGCGTTCTGACGCCACCATTCGGCCAGCAGAACGCCGGTAGCGACAGAGACGTTCAGACTTTCCACGTTGCCGGTGCCGCCAATCGACAGGCTCATATCGCCCTGCTGGAACGTGCTGTCAGACAAGCCTTCGCGCTCCTGCCCCAGCACCAGTACCATTTTGGCGGGTAGCACCGCGTCAGACAGGGGCGTGCCCTGATGGCTCGAGGTCGTCACGATGGTGTAACCCGCTTTGCGGAAGGCTTCGAGGCCTTCATTAAAGGTTGCGCCGCTGATAGCCTGAACGTGTTCAGCGCCGCCTTCCGCCGTGCGAACCGCTGCACCGGATTCCAGCAGCGAGGCATCGTTGACCAGCAGACCTTTCACACCGAAGTGCGCGCAGCTGCGCATGATCGCGCCAAGGTTGTGGGGATTGCTGACATCTTCAAGCGCCAGTACACAGTCTTTGCTTTCGGCCTTGTTAAGCCATTCTGCTACGTCCATGCCCATGCGTTTTTTGATCAGGAAGCAGACGCCGCCGTGGTGTTCAGTACCGGAAGCTTTGGTGATCTCCGCGTCATCGACCACGTGGTAGGCTTTGCGGTTAGCTGCCAGCCAGCGCAGCGCATCGCGAAAACGTGGCGTCACGCTTTGCACAAACCAGGCGCGAACGATGCATTCAGGACGGCTCTGGAACAGCGCCTGACAGGCGTTTTCACCGTAAACGCGGGTTTCTTCCAGACGCTGGCGACGAATCTGCTCAACGTCAACCACGCCTTTACCGCTGATCCCCGGGTTTTCCGGTTTGTTGTCTTCTACTACCGGCGCGCGGGAGACGGTGCGCCATGGGGAATCACTGCTGCCGTAAGCGTCTCGATTGTCGCTGCCGCGATCGTTGCGGCGCGGTGCGCTGTCACTGCGGCGTGGCGCGCTATCACTGCGACGGCCTGTACTGCGTCCGCCCTCTTCACTACGCTCAGTGCGCGGGCCGGATGAACGACGATTGTCTTCACGGCGAGCAGCAGGACGGCCACCTTTGCCTGTACGAGGATTCGGCGCGCGCGCGCTTTGCTCATCTTCGCCACGCACATACATGACTTTGACCTTACCACTTTTGCCTTTAAATTCGTCGTTCATTTCTTCCTCCTGCATTGAGAGCGCGAAGATTACCTGATGTGACTGCGCTTAGCTATCAACTATTGAACCTATAGAGCAATCCACATTGAGACGATCTTACCACCCTTTCATAATGGACAATATTGAGCAAAGTGCTCTCGTTCATTATCAGAGGTTTATATGAATACGGTATGCACGTCTTGTCAGGCAACCAATCGCGTTCCCGAAGAACGGCTTGCCGATGGTGCCAAATGTGGTCGTTGCGGCGAAAGCCTGTTTTCCGGCGAGGTCATCAACGCCACCGCCGCCACGCTGGACAGCTATCTGCAGGACGATCTGCCGGTCGTGGTGGACTTTTGGGCGCCATGGTGCGGCCCCTGCGTTAATTTTGCCCCGGTGTTTAAAGACGTCGCACAGGAGCGCAGCGGTAAGGTCCGCTTCATTAAAGTGAACACGGAAGCCGAACCGGCGCTGAGCAGTCGCTTCCGCATTCGCAGCATTCCTACTATTATGGTCTTTAAGAAAGGTGAGATGGTGGACATGCTAAACGGTGCCATGCCGAAAGCGCCCTTCAACGAGTGGCTCGACGAATCCCTGTAAGCGCAAAAGGCCAGCCCGTGCTGGCCTTTTCCCTTTGTCCGACGCTTCGATTACACTACGCTTTTTCCTGTCCTGAATAATCATGTCTGAAAATGCCGTTTTGCGTTTACGTGCTCAACGTCTGGCCCGCGCCACACGTCCCTTTCTGGCGCGTGGAAACCGTGTGCTTCGTTGCCAGGGATGCCTGTTGCCGGAAAAACAGTGTCTGTGCGCCAGCATTCGTGTGCAGCCTGCCCGGAGTCGCTTTTGTCTGGTGATGTTTGATACCGAACCGATGAAGCCAAGTAATACGGGCCGGTTGATCGCCGACGTCTTGCCGGATACCCAGGCCTTTGGCTGGTCACGCACCGAGCCCGATCCTTTACTGCTGCAGGCCGTGGCCAGTGAGGCTTATCAGCCCCTGGTGGTTTTCCCTGCATCCTACGCCGATGAAGGTCGCAAGATTGTGCATTCGCCGCCGCTGTCAGGTAAACCGCCGCTGTTTATCATGCTGGATGGTACCTGGAATGAAGCCCGCAAGATGTTTCGTAAAAGCCCCTGGCTTGACCGCTTTCCAGTGATATCGCTCAACGTCACCACGCCGTCTCGCTACAGCCTGCGCGAAGCGCATGGCGAAGGTCAGCATTGCACCGCAGAGATTGCCGCAGCGCTGCTGCATCAGGCCGGCGACCGTGCGGCTGGCGAGGCATTAACCCTGCACTTTGAGCAGTTCCGTCAGGCCTATCTCGCCGGTAAGCCGCATCATCCCGGCCAGGAGAGGTAACACTCGCCCTGACAGGACGATTGTCATTATTCAGGCTGGGATCTGCCCGACGGTAAAAAAGCCCAAAAGCGTTTACACTCCCCTAAATGCCGACGAATGGAGAAGGTGATGAGTCAACGTGGACTGGAAGCGCTGTTAAGACCAAAATCAATTGCGGTAATCGGCGCCTCGGTCAAGCCGGGACGGGCAGGCTATTTTATGATGCGTAATCTGCTGGCGGGCGGCTTTAGCGGCCCGGTGTTGCCGGTGACGCCAAAATATAAAGCCGTTAGCGGCGTGCTGGCCTGGCCGGATATTCACAGCTTGCCCTTCGCCCCCGACCTGGCGGTGATCTGTACCCATCACAAAAGAAATCTGGCGCTGTTACAACAGCTCGGCGAGAAAGGCTGTAAAGCCTGCATCATCCTCTCCGCCCCCGCCAGTCAGCTTGCCGAATTAAAAGCCTGCGCCAGCCGCTGGCAGATCCGACTGTTAGGCCCAAACAGTCTGGGATTGCTGGCCCCGTGGCAGGGGCTTAACGCCAGCTTTTCTCCTGTTCCCATCGCCAAAGGCCGTATTGCCTTCATATCGCAGTCATCAGCCGTCTCCAACACCATTCTTGACTGGGCGCAGCAACGTAACCTGGGTTTTTCATGGTTTATCGCCTTAGGCGACAGCCTGGATACCGACGTGGACGATCTGCTGGATTTTCTGGCCCGTGACGGCAAAACCAGCGCGATTCTGCTTTATCTTGAACACCTTAGCGATGCCCGCCGGTTTGTGTCGGCCTCCCGTAGCGCATCCCGTAACAAACCTATTCTGATTATTAAAAGCGGCCGCAGTCGCCAGGCACAGGCGCTGCTTGGTACGCACAGCGGTCTCGATGCCGCCTGGGATGCGGCGATCCAGCGTGCGGGCTTGTTACGGGTGCAGGATACGCACGAGCTGTTCACCGCAGTTGAGTCCCTGAGCCATATGCGTCCACCACGCGGGCACCGGCTGATGATTATTAGCAATGGCGCTGCGCCCGCCGCGCTGGCGTTAGATGAACTCTATGCCCGCAACGGTAAGCTCGCCACGCTGAGCGAGCAAACGATAGAGCAGCTTAGTGCCGTTCTGCCGGAGGGCGTCGGGCACGGCAACCCGATCGATTTAAAGGACGATGCAACGCCGGAACGCTATCTGGCCTGCCTGGCCGTCCTGCTCGACAGCCATGATTTAGATGCCCTGATGATTATTCATGCCCCCAGCGCTGTTGCCCCGGCGACCGAAACCGCAGAGAAAATCATTCAGCTTATTCACCAGCATCCGCGCGGAAAACAGCTCACGCTGTTGACCAACTGGTGCGGCGAATTCTCCTCTCAGGCGGCGCGCCGTGCTTTTACTCAGGCCGGCATTCCCACCTGGCGAACGCCGGAGGGCACCGTCACCGCCTTTATGCATCAGGTTGAATACCGGCGAAACCAGAAACTGTTGCGGGAAACCCCTGCCCTGCCGGTAAATCTGACCCAGGACAGCGCTCAGGCCCACCAGCTGCTGTCTCAGGCGCTGGATAAGGGCATCCTGTCGCTGGATACGCACGAAGTGCAGCCCGTTCTTAAAGCTTACGGCCTCGCGACGTTACCCACCTGGATAGCAAAAGACAGTGAGGACGCCGTCACGATTGCTGAACAAACCGGCTATCCGGTCGCGCTGAAGCTCCGTTCGCCCGATGTGGCGCATAAGTCCGACGTGCAGGGCGTCATGCTCTACCTGCGTAACGCCGCCGAAGTTAAACGCGCGGCGGACGCGATTATTGATCGGGTCAGGCAGACGCTGCCGCACGCGCGCATTGAAGGACTGGTGGTGCAGAGCATGGCGAACCGGGCTGGTGCTCAGGAGCTGCGGATTGTGGTGGAGCAGGATGCGCTGTTTGGCCCCATCATCATGCTGGGTGAAGGCGGCGTAGAATGGCAGGCAGAGAAACAGGCGGCGGTTGCTTTGCCGCCGCTGAATATGACTCTGGCGCGCTATCTGGTGATCCAGGCAATAAAAAGCGGCAAGGTCCGCAGCCGAAGTGCCTTGATTCCGCTTGATGTCGCTGGCCTGAGCCAACTGCTGGTGCAGGTCTCTAACCTGGTGGTAGATTGCCCGGAAATACAACGGCTGGACATTCATCCGCTGCTGGCGGCTGGTAGTGATTTCACCTTACTGGACGTTACGCTGACGCTTGCGCCTTTTGACGGTGATAACGAAACGCGTCTGGCCATCCGACCCTATCCTCAGCACCTGGAAGAACAGGTCGAGTTGAAGGACGGTCAGCACTGCTTATTCCGCCCTATACTGCCGGAAGATGAACCCCTGCTGCGTGACTTTATCAGCCAGGTGACGAAAGAAGATCTTTACTATCGCTACTTTAGCGAAATTAATGAATTCACCCATGACGATCTGGCCAATATGACGCAGATTGACTACGACCGGGAGATGGCGATTGTTGCCGTTCGGCAGCATCAGGGGCAGCCGGAAATCATCGGTGTGACCCGCGCGATTTCGGATGCAGACAACGTTGATGCCGAGTTTTCGGTGCTGGTGCGCTCCGATCTTAAAGGGCTGGGGATGGGAAGACGTTTACTGGAAAAAATGATCCGTTACACCCGCGCGCATGGCCTGCAGCAACTGAATGGCATTACCATGCCCGGCAACCGCGGCATGGTGACGCTGGCAAAAAAACTCAACTTTGACGTGGATGTCCAGATGGACGATGGCATTGTCAGTCTTAAGCTTTTGTTACAGGATAATGTCAGTTTGCCGTGTAGAGAAAAGTAAAAATCGCCCAGTTCGTCGCGGTTGATGTTATTATTTAGCGTTATGACCCTGATTTGGTGGCAAAAGGCCATACAATGAACCGAGAAGAAGTGCACTGTGATGTTGTCTAAATTTAAACGCAATAAACACCAACAACACCTCGCACAGCTGCCTAAACTGTCACAATCTGTTGCGGATGTGTCGACGCTTTATTCGCCCGCCGAATTTCGTGAGACGCTTTTGGAAAAGATTGCGTCAGCGCAATCGCGCATTTGTATCGTCGCACTCTATCTGGAAAATGACGATGCGGGCCGCGCCGTCATGAACGCACTGTATGCCGCGAAACGCGCTCGCCCACAGCTCGACATCAGTATTTTAGTCGACTGGCACCGTGCCCAACGTGGCCGTATTGGCGCCGCGCGGGGCGTCACCAATGCCGACTGGTATTGTGACATGGCCCAGCAGCATCCCGATCACGTCATTCCTGTTTATGGTATTCCGGTTAATACCCGTGAAGCGCTGGGCGTCCTGCACCTTAAAGGTTTCATTGTTGATGATACCCTGCTCTACAGCGGTGCCAGCATTAATGACGTTTATCTGCATCAGCATGACAAATACCGTTATGACCGCTATCAGGTCATCCGCAATGCGGGTCTGGCCGACACCATGTTCGAATGGATCAATCACCATTTAAAAGACGCCGAGGCAGTCAATCGCCTGGACTATGCTGAGCGCCCTTCCAGTCCGGAAATTAAAAATGAAACGCGTCAGTTTCGTCAGGACCTGCGCGGGTTCAACTATCAGTTTGAAGGCAACGCCGGCAACGATGAACTCACCGTGACGCCACTGGTCGGCTTGGGCAAGCGTAGCCTGCTGAACAAGACCATTTTCCATTTGATGCCCTGTGCTGAAAAGAAGCTCACCATCTGCACCCCGTATTTCAACCTGCCTGCGCTGCTGGTGCGCAATATCATTGGCCTGCTACGTCAGGGTCGTGACGTTGAAATCATCGTGGGTGATAAAACAGCGAATGACTTCTATATCGCACCCGATCAGCCATTTAAGATCATCGGTGCCCTGCCCTACCTCTACGAAATTAACCTACGTCGCTTTTTAAGCCGTCTGCAGTACTACGTTAGCAA
Organism: Stenchaetothrips biformis; assembly: GCA_030522485.1. NCBI lineage: Eukaryota > Metazoa > Arthropoda > Insecta > Thysanoptera > Thripidae > Stenchaetothrips > Stenchaetothrips biformis. The sequence continues at coordinate 126,573 of CM060086.1, forward strand.
CGGGCAGCTGACCGTGCGTTTATGGAAAGACGGTGAAAACAGCTATCACCTGAAAGGCATGTGGGTTGACGATGAGTGGCAGCTCATTACCGGCAACAATCTGAATCCGCGCGCCTGGCGGCTGGATCTGGAAAATGCAGTGCTCATCCACGATCCGCACCAGCAGTTGGCCGATCAGCGACAGCATGAGCTGATGCTGATTCGCCAGCACACTACCGTGGTGAAGCATTTCCGTGAGCTGGAAAGTATTGCTGACTATCCGGCGAAGGTCCGTAAACTGATTCGACGCCTACGCCGTATTCGTATTGACCGCCTCATCAGCCGCATACTGTAAATCCTCAGAATGCCGCAGCCTGCCTGCGGCACTCCTATCCTCTGCTACAGCTTAATTCCTTTTCCATGCCGGTGGAGCAGCAGCGAAACCAGAAACGCCAGCGCGCCCATCCCAGAGACATACCAGAAGAACGTCGTTTCCATGCCATGGTGTTTCATCAATAACGCCACGTACTCCGCTGAGCCGCCAAAAATGGCATTCGCCACCGCATAAGACAGCCCGACGCCCAGCGCTCGCACCTGCGGCGGGAACATCTCAGCTTTGAGAATGCCACTGATCGAGGTGTAAAAACTGGTAATAAGCAGTGCCAGCATAATCAGAACAAATGCCATGCCCGGACTCTGTACGTTTTGCAGCAGGGTGAGGATGGGCACGGTGCAGATTGCCGCACCGGCACCGAAAATCATCATCGACGTGCGTCGGCCTATTTTATCCGACAAACCGCCAATAACGGGCTGCAGCAGCATATAGACGAAGAGCACACCGGTCATCAATGCACTGGCGGTTTTCGCATCCATGCCTGAGGTATTTACCAGATACTTTTGCATGTAGGTCGTAAAGGTGTAAAAGCTCAACGAACCGCCCGCCGTAAAGCCCAGCACCATCAGGAAGGGTTTGGTGTGATTACGTAACAGGCCAATGACGCTACCGGCATCCCGATGCTCACGGCTCTGTTTATCGGACGTTTCGTCCAGAGAGCGGCGCAGCCATAACGCCACCACGGCCAGCGCAGCGCCTAAAAAGAACGGGATGCGCCAGCCCCATGTGCGTAGTTCCTGATCGGTTAAGATGAACTGCAGCACCACCACCGTTAGCACAGCGGCTAACTGCCCACCAATTAAGGTGACGTATTGAAAGGAGGCATAAAAGCCTTTGCGCCCTTCCAGGGCCACTTCACTCATATAGGTTGCACTTGTGCCGTATTCACCGCCCACTGACAGCCCCTGAAACATTCGTGCCAGTAACAGCAGGGCTGGCGCGGCTATCCCAATACTGTCGTAACCGGGCAAACAAGCAATCACCAGCGATCCAAAACACATCATGCAAACCGAAATCAGCATCGATTTTTTGCGCCCGTGGCGGTCGCCAATATAGCCAAATAACCAGCCGCCAATCGGCCTCATTAAAAAGCCTGCCGCAAACACGCCTGCCGTCTGGAGTAACTGGGTCGTGGTATCCCCTTGCGGAAAGAAGATATGGGCAAAGTAGAGTGAGAAAAACGAGTACACATAAAAGTCGAACCATTCGACCAGATTACCTGAGGATGCGCCTACGATGGCCCAGATACGTTTTTTTCTGTCGAGCAACTGCGCGTGGGGATGATTGTTCACGTCTGACATGCTATGCCTCGGCTCCTTGCTGATAAGCAGCGTTAAAGCGTTGAGTAAAGCATGGACGGGAATAAAACGGAAAGAGGTGTTGTCCTGAGATGACAAAATGTGACGTGTGTTGTTAATTTACTGAAATCATTAGACGATATTTTAGGGCGTTTTTCCCTTTGAAGACGTTCTCAGCGGCAGGCATGTGGGGAACGCTGTCATGCCGCTGAGATGGCTATCGCTGGAGGCGTTAAAACGCAGTCACTACCGTCACGCCCGGTGAGGCAAACTTATCCATATTCATTAACGCCTCTATGGATTGCTCCAGGGTGATGGTTCTGCCAATCAGTTTTTCTGGTCGCAGCTTTCCCGCATGAATCATATTCATCATCACGTCATAGCGATGAGCCTGCATGCCATGGCTACCAATTATTTCCAGTTCGTTGGCAATAACGCGCGCCATCGGAATAGGCGGCGCACTATGCTCACCTGCCATCAGGCCGATCTGCACGTGCTTACCTCTTTTTCGTAGTGCGTTGATAGAATTGATACAGGTCGCCGTGTGGCCCAGAGCATCAACAGAAACCTGTGCACCGCCTTGGGTGATGTCCCTGACCGCCTCTGCTACATCCTGCACGTGTGAGGCATTCACCACGGCAACGGCACCCAGATCGCGTGCCAGCTGCAGCTTTTCCTCTGAAATATCCACCGCGACGACGTTAGCCCCCAGCGCATTGGCAATCATAATGGCGGAAAGGCCTACGCCGCCACAGCCGTGAACAGCAAGCCACTGACCCGCAGACGTTTTCCCTTGATCAACAACGGCCCTGAATGCGGTGATAAACCGGCACCCCAGACTGGCGGCTGTAGTGAAGTTCAGCGTATCCGGGAGGGCGATGAGATTTAAATCTGCCTGCTGTATTGCGACATATTCTGCGAAGGAACCCCAGTGAGTGAATCCCGGCTGAAATTGATGATCGCAGACCTGTTGGTTACCTGAATGACACTCATGACACAGGCCGCATCCCGCGACAAAAGGCACCGTGACATTATCGCCCGGTCGCCACTTCGTTACCGCGCTGCCGACCGCTTCAATCGTGCCGGCGAATTCATGTCCCGGCACATGGGGTAAAGGAATATCAGGATCGTGACCTACCCAGCCATGCCAGTCACTGCGGCAAACCCCTGTTGCTTTTACCCGAATCACAACGCCGTGGGCATCGGGGGTGGGATCCGGTAGCGTTTTCAGGACGGGTGGTGACAGAAATGATTCGTAGATAACCGCTTTCATTAGTAAACCCTCTTAAGTACTGTACTAAAAGTATACCGACAGGCAGTGAAATTACTTTTCTCGTATTGCAGAGGGATAAATGATTATGAAATTATCTTTCATTAACTACATCAATGTTGAGTGGATATTTCAGTGAGCATACTTGATAAGAAAGATGTGGCATTACTGCGCTATCTGCAGAAAGACGGCAGAGTATCGAGTCTGAAGCTTTCACAGGATTTGGATATGAGTCCTGCCTCAACATGGCGGCGCCTGAAGCGGCTTGAGGACGAGACCTTTATTGAAGGTTATCAGGCGGTGGTGAACCGTCGAAAAGTGGGGTTTGGCGTGATGGCTTTCGTCCGTCTGGTCTGCAGCCAGCACAGTGAGTCGGCAACACGAGACTTCGAAGAGAGAATTAATGCCAATCCTTATGTGCTGTCTTGTCACAACATCACAGGCGAGGCCGACTTTCTTTTACAGGTGGTCGCGCGGGACTTAGATCATTACAGCCTGTTTATTGAGAAGGAACTGCGCAAACTGCCGGGGATCCTGAGCATTAACTCTTCAATTTCGCTGCGGGAAGTGAAGAAAAGTCATCCTTTGCCGGTCTGAGGGAACGGTTTACTTTCTGCCCCGGGAGGGTGGGCCTGAAGAATTTATGCAAAGAAACGGTACCGGGCGACAATGGAGGGAGTCTTACCAGACGGTTCAGTGCAAGCAGCAACGTAGGATATCGGGCTTAAGAGGATTTAAGCGGCCATAAGATTCTTCCTTGCTGCCCGCTGAGCCCCACCATGCGCCAGACGACGGACGTAAAAAAGCCCTGAACGTCAGTTCAGGGCTTCTTCACTTGTTTGATGCCTGGCAGTTCCCTACTCTCGCATGGGGAGACCCCACACTACCATCGGCGCTACGGCGTTTCACTTCTGAGTTCGGCATGGGGTCAGGTGGGACCACCGCGCTACAGCCGCCAGGCAAATTCTTTGTGCCGAAACGCCTCTTTTACACCGTGACCGCGTTGCCATCGCTCAGCCACACCGGTCACATACTTCTGTATGCTCCCGCTGATGTCTTCGCTCTGCGCCTTGTCACGCCGCAAAATCATGCGTTTCCGCAGATTCTTTATCCGGGAAACAATGCTGAAAATTCTCTGTCTCTCAACCAAAACGCCTCTGGCGTTGTAAGGTTAAGCCTCACGGGTCATTAGTACCGGTAAGCTCAACGCATCGCTGCGCTTACACACCCGGCCTATCAACGTCGTCGTCTTCAACGTCCCTTCAGGAGCCTTAAAGGCTCAGGGAGAACTCATCTCGGGGCAAGTTTCGTGCTTAGATGCTTTCAGCACTTATCTTTTCCGCACTTAGCTACCGGGCAGTGCCACTGGCGTGACAACCCGGACACCAGCGGTGCGTTCACTCCGGTCCTCTCGTACTAGGAGCAACCCCCCTCAATTCTCCAGCGCCCACGGCAGATAGGGACCGAACTGTCTCACGACGTTCTAAACCCAGCTCGCGTACCACTTTAAACGGCGAACAGCCGTACCCTTGGGACCTACTTCAGCCCCAGGATGTGATGAGCCGACATCGAGGTGCCAAACACCGCCGTCGATATGAACTCTTGGGCGGTATCAGCCTGTTATCCCCGGAGTACCTTTTATCCGTTGAGCGATGGCCCTTCCATTCAGAACCACCGGATCACTATGACCTGCTTTCGCACCTGCTCGAGCCGTCACTCTCGCAGTCAAGCTGGCTTATGCCATTGCACTAACCTCCTGATGTCCGACCAGGATTAGCCAACCTTCGTGCTCCTCCGTTACGCTTTGGGAGGAGACCGCCCCAGTCAAACTACCCACCAGACACTGTCCGCAGCCCGGATTACGGGCCTACGTTAGAACACCAAACATTAAAGGGTGGTATTTCAAGGTTGGCTCCACGCAGACTGGCGTCCGCGCTTCAAAGCCTCCCACCTATCCTACACATCAAGGCTCAGTGTTCAGTGTCAAGCTGTAGTAAAGGTTCACGGGGTCTTTCCGTCTTGCCGCGGGTACACTGCATCTTCACAGCGATTTCAATTTCACTGAGTCTCGGGTGGAGACAGCCTGGCCATCATTACGCCATTCGTGCAGGTCGGAACTTACCCGACAAGGAATTTCGCTACCTTAGGACCGTTATAGTTACGGCCGCCGTTTACCGGGGCTTCGATCAAGAGCTTCTCCTTACGGATAACCCCATCAATTAACCTTCCGGCACCGGGCAGGCGTCACACCGTATACGTCCACTTTCGTGTTTGCACAGTGCTGTGTTTTTAATAAACAGTTGCAGCCAGCTGGTATCTTCGACTGCCTTCAGCTCCACCCGCGAGGGGTTTCACCTACCGACAGCGTGCCTTCTCCCGAAGTTACGGCACCATTTTGCCTAGTTCCTTCACCCGAGTTCTCTCAAGCGCCTGGGTATTCTCTACCTGACCACCTGTGTCGGTTTGGGGTACGATTTTGTGTTACCTGATGCTTAGAGGCTTTTCCTGGAAGCAGGGCATTTATCACTTCAGCACCGTAGTGCCTCGTCGTCACGCCTCAGTGTAAAGTGAACCGGATTTGCCTGGAACACACACCTACACGCTTAAACCGGGACAACCGTCGCCCGGCTGATATAGCCTTCTCCGTCCCCCCTTCGCAGTAACACCAAGTACAGGAATATTAACCTGTTTCCCATCGACTACGCCTTTCGGCCTCGCCTTAGGGGTCGACTCACCCTGCTCCGATTAACGTTGAACAGGAACCCTTGGTCTTCCGGCGACAAGGTTTTTCACCTTGTTTATCGTTACTTATGTCAGCATTCGCACTTCTGATACCTCCAGCATGCCTCACAGCACACCTTCGACGGCTTACAGAACGCTCCCCTACCCAACAACGCCTAAGCGTCGCTGCCGCAGCTTCGGTGCATGGTTTAGCCCCGTTACATCTTCCGCGCAGGCCGACTCGACCAGTGAGCTATTACGCTTTCTTTAAATGATGGCTGCTTCTAAGCCAACATCCTGGCTGTCTGGGCCTTCCCACATCGTTTCCCACTTAACCATGACTTTGGGACCTTAGCTGGCGGTCTGGGTTGTTTCCCTCTTCACGACGGACGTTAGCACCCGCCGTGTGTCTCCCGTGATAACATTCTCCGGTATTCGCAGTTTGCATCGGGTTGGTAAGCCGGGATGGCCCCCTAGCCGAAACAGTGCTCTACCCCCGGAGATGAGTTCACGAGGCGCTACCTAAATAGCTTTCGGGGAGAACCAGCTATCTCCCGGTTTGATTGGCCTTTCACCCCCAGCCACAGGTCATCCGCTAATTTTTCAACATTAGTCGGTTCGGTCCTCCAGTTAGTGTTACCCAACCTTCAACCTGCCCATGGCTAGATCACCGGGTTTCGGGTCTATACCCTGCAACTTAACGCCCAGTTAAGACTCGGTTTCCCTGCGGCTCCCCTATACGGTTAACCTTGCTACAGAATATAAGTCGCTGACCCATTATACAAAAGGTACGCAGTCACACCACGAAGGTGCTCCCACTGCTTGTACGTACACGGTTTCAGGTTCTGTTTCACTCCCCTCGCCGGGGTTCTTTTCGCCTTTCCCTCACGGTACTGGTTCACTATCGGTCAGTCAGGAGTATTTAGCCTTGGAGGATGGTCCCCCCATATTCAGACAGGATACCACGTGTCCCGCCTTACTCATCGAACTCACAGCCTGTGCACCTTTGTGTACGGGAGTATCACCCTGTACCCTGCGACTTTCCAGACGCTTCCACTGATGCACAAGCTGATGATGGTTCTGGGCTCCTCCCCGTTCGCTCGCCGCTACTGGGGGAATCTCGGTTGATTTCTTTTCCTCGGGGTACTTAGATGTTTCAGTTCCCCCGGTTCGCCTCATACAGCTATGTATTCACTGCATGATAGTGTGACGAGTCACACTGGGTTTCCCCATTCGGGTATCGCCGGTTATTGCGGTTCATATCACCTTACCGGCGCTTATCGCAGATTAGCACGCCCTTCATCGCCTCTGACTGCCAGGGCATCCACCGTGTACGCTTAGTCGCTTAACCTCACAACCCACAGGCGTTTTACGCTGCGTGTCATGAGCTTTTGAGAGACTCGAACACATTGTCATCATTCTTTATTACGGAAGAATGCGACCCTGTGTCGTTTCAAATTTTCAGCTTGTTCCGGATTGTTAAAGAGCAGAATACTTCGCAGCACACCGTTGCCGGTACGCTCTGAAGTATTTTCAGAAAAAAATACAGTAGTGAGTATGGTGGAGCTAAGCGGGATCGAACCGCTGACCTCCTGCGTGCAAGGCAGGCGCTCTCCCAGCTGAGCTATAGCCCCATACAGTTACTGCAGAGACCACTACCACCACTCAACCGCGTGCACTTCGTGAGAAATGCACTTCGTGCTCAGGCAAGGCGTGTGTCCGCGAAGCATAGTGAACTATGCGAGCCGGAGACATAACGCAGCATGAGTGCGAAGTTGGTAGGCCTGAGTGGACTTGAACCACCGACCTCACCCTTATCAGGGGTGCGCTCTAACCACCTGAGCTACAAGCCTGTAGAGGTTTTTTCTGCTCGTGACTTTCTATCAGACAATCTGTGTGAGCACTTCGCACGAAGGTATCTTCAGGTAAGGAGGTGATCCAACCGCAGGTTCCCCTACGGTTACCTTGTTACGACTTCACCCCAGTCATGAATCACAAAGTGGTAAGCGCCCTCCCGGAGGTTAAGCTACCTACTTCTTTTGCAACCCACTCCCATGGTGTGACGGGCGGTGTGTACAAGGCCCGGGAACGTATTCACCGTGGCATTCTGATCCACGATTACTAGCGATTCCGACTTCACGGAGTCGAGTTGCAGACTCCGATCCGGACTACGACGCACTTTATGAGGTCCGCTTGCTCTCGCGAGGTCGCTTCTCTTTGTATGCGCCATTGTAGCACGTGTGTAGCCCTACTCGTAAGGGCCATGATGACTTGACGTCATCCCCACCTTCCTCCGGTTTATCACCGGCAGTCTCCTTTGAGTTCCCGACCGAATCGCTGGCAACAAAGGATAAGGGTTGCGCTCGTTGCGGGACTTAACCCAACATTTCACAACACGAGCTGACGACAGCCATGCAGCACCTGTCTCACGGTTCCCGAAGGCACTAAGGCATCTCTGCCGAATTCCGTGGATGTCAAGAGTAGGTAAGGTTCTTCGCGTTGCATCGAATTAAACCACATGCTCCACCGCTTGTGCGGGCCCCCGTCAATTCATTTGAGTTTTAACCTTGCGGCCGTACTCCCCAGGCGGTCGACTTAACGCGTTAGCTCCGGAAGCCACTCCTCAAGGGAACAACCTCCAAGTCGACATCGTTTACGGCGTGGACTACCAGGGTATCTAATCCTGTTTGCTCCCCACGCTTTCGCACCTGAGCGTCAGTCTTCGTCCAGGGGGCCGCCTTCGCCACCGGTATTCCTCCAGATCTCTACGCATTTCACCGCTACACCTGGAATTCTACCCCCCTCTACGAGACTCAAGCCTGCCAGTTTCAAATGCAGTTCCCAGGTTAAGCCCGGGGATTTCACATCTGACTTAACAGACCGCCTGCGTGCGCTTTACGCCCAGTAATTCCGATTAACGCTTGCACCCTCCGTATTACCGCGGCTGCTGGCACGGAGTTAGCCGGTGCTTCTTCTGCGGGTAACGTCAATCAGTAAGGTTATTAACCTCACTGCCTTCCTCCCCGCTGAAAGTACTTTACAACCCGAAGGCCTTCTTCATACACGCGGCATGGCTGCATCAGGCTTGCGCCCATTGTGCAATATTCCCCACTGCTGCCTCCCGTAGGAGTCTGGACCGTGTCTCAGTTCCAGTGTGGCTGGTCATCCTCTCAGACCAGCTAGGGATCGTCGCCTAGGTGGGCCGTTACCCCGCCTACTAGCTAATCCCATCTGGGTTCATCCGATAGTGAGAGGCCCGAAGGTCCCCCTCTTTGGTCTTGCGACGTTATGCGGTATTAGCCACCGTTTCCAGTGGTTATCCCCCTCTATCGGGCAGATCCCCAGACATTACTCACCCGTCCGCCACTCGTCACCCGAGGAGCAAGCTCCTCTGTGCTACCGTCCGACTTGCATGTGTTAGGCCTGCCGCCAGCGTTCAATCTGAGCCATGATCAAACTCTTCAATTTAAAGTTTGATTTGCTGAAACCAGTTCAGCGGTGCTCAAGGAAAACGTCGTAATGAATTTATTACGTGTTCACTCTTAAGACTTGATATTTTTTACGTCCGGAGACGCTGATATCAATCCTGCGAGTGCCCACACAGATTGTCTGATAAATTGTTAAAGAGCAGTGCGAACAGCGGGTTAACCGTCTGTCGCGAGGTGGCGTATATTACGCTTTCCTCCTTCAGAGTCAACCTCTTTTTTCAGAAGTTTTTTCTCCGGCGGAAACTCCTGGGAGCCTCCTGCTGAACACCGCGTTACGTAAGCCGTTGTGCCGTGTCAGTGGAGGCGCATTATAGGCAAATATTTCGGGCTGACAAGCGCTAATTCAAATAAATCTTTCGAGTGATTACTTTCCAGGCAATGCGCTTTAAAAAAAGCCAAAACCACGGATTCCACGTACAAAAAACGGGCGTAACGCCCGTTTTTAATCAATATGCCTTTACTGGTGGGCAGTAATGACGTCGTCTTTTACGTCCATCTCAATCACTTTGCCCGGGATCAGCTCACCAGAAAGAATCTGCTGTGCCAGTGGGTTTTCTATCTGCTGCTGGATAGCGCGTTTCAGTGGACGCGCACCGTAAACCGGGTCATAACCGTTTTCGCCCAACAGTTTGATCGCCGCATCAGAGATATGCAGCTGATAGCCTCGGTCTTCCAGGCGTTTGTACAGCCGCTGCAGTTGAATCTGTGCAATAGACGCAATGTGTTTCTCACCCAGCGGATGGAACACCACGACCTCGTCAATACGGTTCACGAACTCTGGACGGAAATGTTGCCCCACTACGCCCATCACCAGATTTTTCATCTCTGGATAATTCAGATTGCCGAAACGTTCCTGAATTAAATCTGAGCCCAGGTTAGAGGTCATGATCACGACCGTATTGCGGAAATCAACGGTGCGCCCCTGTCCGTCCGTCAACCGGCCATCATCCAGCACCTGCAGCAAAATATTGAAGACATCGGGATGCGCCTTCTCGATTTCATCCAACAGGATCACAGAATAAGGACGACGGCGAACCGCTTCAGTCAGATAGCCGCCCTCTTCATAGCCGACATAACCCGGAGGTGCACCCACCAGCCGCGACACAGAATGTTTTTCCATAAATTCTGACATGTCGATACGAACCATCGCATCGTCACTGTCGAACAGGAAGTTGGCCAGTGATTTACACAGTTCCGTTTTACCCACACCTGTGGGGCCCAGGAACAGGAACGACCCGACAGGACGATTAGGATCGGCCAGACCTGCGCGACTACGGCGAATGGCATTGGAAACCGCTTCAACCGCTTCATCCTGTCCGATGACTCGTGAATGCAGTTCCTGCTCCATACGCAGAAGTTTGTCGCGCTCCCCTTCCATCATGCGGGCAACCGGAATACCGGTCCAGCGCGCCAGAACATCGGCAATCTCAACGTCCGTTACGCGGTTACGCAGCAGCTTCATCGTCTTGCCTTCAGACTGTGTAGCGGAAGCCAGCTGTTTCTCCAGCGCCGGGATCTTACCGTACTGCAGTTCAGACATCTGTGCCAGATCGCCTGAGCGACGTGCCTGCTCAAGGGTAAGGCGCGCCTGCTCCAGCTCCGCTTTGATATTCTGCGTGCCGGTCAACGAGGCCTTTTCCGCTTTCCACTCTTCTTCCAGCTCGGCATATTCACGCTCTTTCTGGTTTAGCTCGGCTTCCAGCATATCCAGACGTTTGACGCTGGCATCATCAGACTCTTTCTTTAACGCCTGCTGTTCCAGCTTCAGCTGAATAATACGGCGCTCCAGACGATCCAGCGCTTCCGGCTTGGAGTCAATCTGCATACGGATACTGGATGCCGCCTCATCAATCAGGTCAATTGCCTTATCTGGCAACTGGCGATCGGCTATGTAGCGATGAGAAAGCGTTGCTGCCGCGACGATAGCCGGGTCAGTGATCTGCACATGGTGATGCAACTCATAACGCTCTTTCAACCCCCGCAAAATCGCGATGGTATCTTCAACGCTGGGCTCTGCGACAAACACTTTCTGGAAACGGCGCTCCAGCGCTGCGTCTTTCTCAATATACTGGCGATATTCGTCCAGCGTGGTAGCGCCGACACAGTGTAATTCGCCGCGCGCCAGCGCAGGTTTCAGCATATTGCCGGCGTCCATTGCCCCATCTGCTTTGCCGGCACCCACCATGGTATGCAGCTCATCAATAAACAGAATGACGTTGCCTTCCTGCTTAGACAGGTCGCTGAGCACGCCTTTCAGACGCTCTTCGAATTCACCACGGTATTTAGCCCCTGCCACCAGCGCGCCCATATCCAGTGCCAGCACACGGCGGCCTTTCAGCCCTTCCGGCACTTCACCGTTGATAATGCGCTGCGCCAGCCCTTCAACGATGGCGGTTTTACCTACGCCGGGCTCACCAATCAACACGGGATTGTTTTTGGTACGACGTTGCAGTACCTGGATGGTACGGCGAATCTCTTCATCACGCCCAATCACCGGATCGAGCTTGCCTTTCTCGGCGCGCTCGGTGAGATCAATCGTATATTTCTTTAAAGCCTGACGCTGATCTTCAGCACCCTGATCGTTCACGTTGTCGCCTCCACGAAGTTGTTCAATCGCTTTGGTGAGCTTTTCGTTGGTAACGCCTGCAGATTTCAATATGTCCGCCAGCGAGCCACGTGAATCCAGGGCTGCCAAAACAAATAATTCTGATGAGATAAAGTTGTCGTTGCGCTTCTGTGCCAGCTTATCGCACAGGTTAAGCACTCGGATCAGGTCGGATGATGGCTGCACATCTCCGCCGCTGCCTTCTACCTGAGGCAAACGGTCAATAGCCTGATCAATTTGCGTACGTAACGATGCTACGTCAGTACCGGCTGAGGACAACAGGGGCGCAACGGAACTCCCTTCCTGCTTGAGCAACGCGCTCATCAGGTGCAAGGGTTCAATAAACTGGTTATCGTGTCCTAGAGCCAAAGACTGCGCGTCGGACAGAGCGAGTTGAAATTTATTAGTAAGACGATCCAGACGCATAATTCCTCCCATTACAGGTCAAATGCTACTGGAGATTAAAATGAGGTCATTCCTCAAATATTCAAGGTTAATGACCTGAAACAGGACTAAAAAACGCGCTGTCTGGATCGTCTTACGGGCTAAGACTATAACAGCCAAATTAAAGTTGCCATACGGCCGGTGATGCCATCCCGACGATAGGAGAAAAAATCGTCCTGCTCGCTAAAGGTACAACGTGAATCCGCGCTCACTGATTTCACGCCTGCAGCATGGAGCCGCTGACGGGCCAGTAGCCAGATATCCGCGTAGAATTTTTCCCCCGCCGGACGAAAAGCGGCAGCGGCCTCAGGATCGTGATCCATAAACGCGCGACGCACTTCTGCACCGACTTCGAACGCATCAGGACCAATGGCCGGCCCAAGCCAGGCGTGAATATTGCCGGGCGCAGCCTGAAACTGTGCCAGGGTATTTTCCAGTACGCCGCCACACAGCCCGCGCCATCCTGCATGCGCCGCAGCAACTTCACGGCCGTCATCCGAACAAAACAACACAGGCAGGCAGTCAGCCGTCATGATTGCACATACCACGCCCGTTTCCCGCGTGATACAAGCATCCGCCTGTAGCGGCGCGGTTCCCCCTGCGCTCAGGCTGGCAACGTCGGTTGAATGAACCTGCTCCAGCCACTGCGGCATCGCGGGCAACGCCGCAAGCGCTACAAGCCGCTCACGGTTGGCTGCCACATGATGCAGCCTGTCACCGACATGACTGCCGAGATTAAGCGAACGCCAGTTCCCCTCGCTCACGCCGCCCCGCCGTAATGTTGAGACGGCACGCACCCGATCGGGTGCCGGCCATTGTGGAATGATCAGGCTCATAGCCAGTCCAGCTGATCCTTGAACATCTCTGTATCCGCTTTCAGCGCATCAATCAGATCAATCATGTCCTGAGGTATCGCGGCATGGAATTCCATCTCAATCCCAGAAATAGGATGGTAAAGCCGGAGCATCGTCGCATGCAGCGCCTGGCGATCAAACCCGCGCAGCGTGCTAATAAAGTCTTCCGATGCGCCTTTTGGCGGACGCGGACGGCCACCGTAAAGCGGGTCGCCCACCAGAGGATGATTAATATGCGACATATGCACACGGATCTGGTGCGTACGGCCGGTTTCCAGGCGCAGACGCAACCGCGTATGAGCACGGAAGTGCTCCATAATGCGATAGTGAGTGACAGCCGGTTTCCCCATGGGATGCACGGACATATGCGTACGTTTAGTCGAGTGACGGCTAATCGGTTCATCGACTGTGCCGCCTGCAGTCATCGTACCGATGGCGACCGCTTCATATTCACGTGTAATTTCACGGCGCTGAAGGGCGTCAACAAGGTGCGTTTGCGCCGGGACGGTTTTCGCCACGACCATCAGCCCGGTTGTATCTTTGTCCAGGCGATGAACGATGCCCGCGCGCGGCACATCGGCAATGGCGGGATAGTGATGCAGCAGCGCATTGAGTACGGTGCCATCAGGATTGCCCGCGCCCGGATGCACCACAAAGTCACGTGGTTTATTGATGACAATGATATCTTCATCTTCGTAGACGATATCCAGCGGGATATTTTGGGGTTCCCAGCGCTGCTCTTCTTCGATCTCAGCATCGATGATCACGCGCTCGCCGCCGAGCACTTTTTCTTTCGGCTTATCAGTCACAGTGCCGTTGACACTGACGCGCTGGTTAAGGATCCACTCTTTTATGCGGGAACGTGAATAATCAGGGAACAATTCCGCCAAAGTTTGATCTAAACGTTGTCCGAGTTGTGACTCGGATACCGTTGCGGTGAGTTGAACTTGTTGTGCCATATACAGCTTCTTCGTTAACGTTGGGTTTTACGGCGATGCCGTTTAATATAATGTGCTATCGTACCTGGTCATTACCGGGAGCTATACGGACAGCTTCCGCCATAACATTTTGAGGATAATCACTTCGTCATGACGCGTATGAAATATCTGGTGGCTGCAGCCACACTGAGCCTGGCACTTGTTGGTTGTTCCGGCTCAAATGACGCGGTACCGGACAACCCGCCTTCTGAAATCTATGCTACAGCGCAACAAAAGCTGCAGGACGGTAACTTTAAAGCGGCGATTAAGCAACTGGAAGCGCTGGATAATCGTTATCCATTCGGTCCCTATTCGCAGCAGGTTCAGTTGGATTTGATCTACGCGTACTATAAAAATGCCGATCTGCCGATGGCGCAGGCCGCCATCAGCCGCTTTATGCGTTTAAATCCTACGCATCCTAATATCGATTACGTCATCTATATGAAAGGGCTGACGGATATGGCGCTGGATGATTCGGCATTGCAGGGCTTTTTCGGCATCGACCGTTCCGACCGCGATCCTACCCATGCTCGTGATGCATTCCGCGACTTTGCACAGCTGCTGCGCAGCTATCCAAACAGCCAATATGCAGCCGATGCCTACAAGCGTCAGGTCTATCTGAAAGACCGTTTGTCAAAATATGAGCTTTCAGTGG
>CM060086.1:142257-194813 GCA_030522485.1 Stenchaetothrips biformis
TAGGCATCTGATTATTTTCAATAAAGCCGGCGAAGTGTACAAATTTCTATGCATTCTTGATTAAATTTTCTTTTGTTTTTTACGAACCAAATAAAAAGCTCATTATTACTGTCGACACCAACTTTTCTCATTAATTTTTGTTTGAGAAAACTCAATTTCCCCTCAGAAACACTCAGCCTCGCTGCAATTTCTTTGGGTTGCATCCCTGTTAAAAAAAACCAAGTTATAGCAATTTCTCTATCAGTTAAAAGAGAGGGGTGTTGATGTTTTCTCATCATATTACCTAAACCCATTAATTACTTAGCTAAAAAACTCTTATGCTATTATTCGAGAAAATAAAATTAATACTAGTCGAGGGATGAGCAGATCACCTCAAAGTCTTGAATATCATTGTCACCCTCTGTAAATAATGACTTTTATAACTTCTAAAAAATTAAGCATGATCACTAAGGTGCTCAACTTAAGCGATAATAAATGGCTTATATTAATCGCCAGTTCTCCCATCTCCCGTGAGAGGCTAATCCTTTAAATTTACCACTCGAAATTGATAGATGCGTTTTAAGCGGCTCCTTTAAAGTTTTCAGTGTTAGTGGCAAACCCGGATTTTATGGCAAAATTTTCATTGAATCGATATCCGCTTCCCACAGCAATTGCACTCTGACTCATACCCACCAAGAGATATCGATGTATTAAATTTCCCTATGTTATAAGGTTGAAATAAACCAGACAGTGCTGACTGAGCGGCTAATCCACGGTTGAATTTTTTATCCATTTTATCTAAACGATGGTCGATCCTTTTCAGGCTTTCATTTAAATAATCAGTTTTTTCATGAAATAGTCATTAGTTTGAGACTGTGTTTGTAGAGAGTTATCAAGTTTTAATTCAGTTGAATCTAATCGTCCTGACGTTAGCTTAGTTTCCTGCAATGCAGTTTCTGAATTAGTGTTCGCTTGAAGAGAGGCTGTCTTAGCATCAAGTGAAGTTGCTATCGCATTGCTGGCATTTGATGATGCTGCATCAGCTTTTGCTACCGCATTGCTGGCACTATTTAAGGCTAAATTAGCTGAACTTTGGGCATTGGTAGCCACTAAGAAAGCCTCATCGGCAGTTGCTGCGTTTACATTACCTATAAAAAAGAACATTAATAGAGGAAGAGTATTTACATAATGGCGTTTCAATTTCATCATTTTCCTTAGCCTTATTTTTAACACTCGAGCACATTAAACTTTATTTTTATTTTTATCTTTATCTTTATCTTTATCTTTATCTTTATCTTTATCTTTTCAAAATAAGAAAAAGAGTTTATCCCCCACAGTCACTTAACCTTTCACATGGAAAATCGTTTTTTTTCAAAAACTGAACCAAATTTCTTCGCTCACTTTTTTATCGCCCCATAAAATCGTACTGACCTGCTCACTAGATGTTATTCATTCATAATCAGGAATAACCGACTATAACAGTAAGCGGGGGTTAGAATGTGGCGAATTACTTCTTTGTCAAGTGCGCATTCCAGAAAACACCTAAATATAAAAGGTGCGATTGCACGTAGTCCTTACGATCTAACCACTGGTATAAAGTAAGACCCTGAAAGTAATTGATTAGAAGTACACTCACCTTCAATAGATGTGATCTTAATGAAATCCCTGCCAAGACCTCTTGTTTTTTTCTCTTTCGACAAGAACTTAGTGTAAACATCATGACGTTTTTTATGTAACTCATTATAATTGCAAATGAAATCAAATTGTAGATATGAATTACAAGAATGATTGTCCGATATTTTGAAATCGGCAGAGAAAACATTCTCAGTTTTGTAAATAAAAGATTGAATCTCTACAAATCCGTACAATTCCGAAGGCTCAACAACTTCAGCAATCCATACCGTCTTTTTTTTTGAAAGCTCTTTATGAATCTCATTTGAAACTCTTCCCCACTGTCCAAAATAACACAACTCATTATCAATTAATAAATTAAGGTAAATATGGTTGCATCCTGAACTAGTGTTTGATGGTGGCTGGAACTCAACCTCTTTTATCGAAGGTAAATATCCAGAACATTTAGAACTTGCGTAGAACCCATGAAAACTCCAGTATAAACTAGACCTGTAACGTGAAGGAGAAAAATTAAACTGGCTAGCAAAAGCTCGGGTAAAAGCTTGTTGACTGGAAAAGTCATATCTTTCGGCTATGTCGATTATAGGCATTTTCGTCATTTTGAGAAGTAATGCGGCTTCAGACAATTTTCGCTTACGAATGTAAGATGCAAGGCTAATCCCATTATGACGACTAAAAAGACGCTGAAGATGCCACTTGCTGTATCCCGACTTTTTTGCCACGCTATCAATATTTATATTATTATCTAAATTTTTTTCAATCCATAAAATAAGGTCTGAAATAAAACCATTCATACGTAAACCTTTAAATGACCACCAAAGTCATGACATCTTAAATCATAATTATTAAAGATAAAGAGAAACTATATAAAAATTGCTTTTCCAATACAGAAAGGTCAATGCTGATTTTTATTACCATATCCCCATGAACGAGATAATATTGCATCTTCAGAGGCATAGTACTTCAGCATTTACAGAGTAAAGAGTAGCGTTAAATTCAATCATCCTTGCAAAAAAATCAATGAATTTTTAATCATTTCTGCAATCCGAATCATTCACTTTTAGAGTTCTTCCGATATATTAATTATTTCCCCAGAGGAGACAGCCATACGTCAATCCCCATTCACCGAACGCCAGAACATTGCCGTTCTGAAGTCCGTCGAAGCCGGACGCACCGTTGAGGATGTCTGCCATAAAGTCGGTAGCGTCCTGCTGAAGCAGTGGGACGCGCTGAACCTGTACTGCAGCAACGGCTGGGTGGAAATTGACAACAATATCGCAGAGAACGCGCTGCGGGGCGTTGCCCTGGGACGGAAGAACTGGCTGTTCGCCGGTTCAGACACGGGCGGGGAAAGCGCGGCTGTTCTGTACTCTCTTATTGGTACTTGCCGGCTGAACGGAGTGGACCCGTAGGCGTAGTTACGTTATGTGCTGAGTCATATTCAGGACTGGCCGGTGAACCGGCTGCGTGACCTGCTGCCGTGGAAGGCCGATCTAACCTCTGCCGATTCGATCGGACCTTAACGTATGATGAATTCATTGCTTAAACGGCTTATTGGCGAAAGATATCTGTTCTATTCACTTTCATGCATAGCCATGCATCCGCGCCGAAATCGTCAGGAACATTTTTAGGGGTTCCAGACAGATAAAAGTGCCAGGCAGTCTCTTGTTAAATCAGAGCGTGCAGCGAATTCAGACGCAAAATATGTTTTTCCTTCGTGCATATCTTCTCTGCAATAGCGGAGCCGCAACCGACATGTAAAAGGCAACTGCGGCTCCCCCCGTTATGGGTGACGCTAATTTGCGATGATGAAACGCCTGTCATCATCAATGTAGGTCTTCTCACCGGCCGGTGAGACTACAGAGCCGAAGTTCATGTGTGCACGCAGCTTCCAGGATTCAGGAACGTTCCATGCGGCACGTACGTCGTCGTCAACCAGCGGATTGTAGTGTTGAAGGTTGGCGCCGATCCCTTTTTCGGCCAGTGCCAGCCACACGGCATACTGAGCGATGCCGGTACTCTGTTCAGACCACACAGGGAAGTTATCCGCGTAAGCAGCAAACTGCTCCTGCAGCGTTTTCACCACGTCCTGATCCTCAAAAAACAGCACCGAACCGGCTGCGGCGGCGAAGCCGTCAACCTTGTCGGACGTGCCCTGAAATTTTTCAGCGGGCACGATTTTTTTCAGCTGTTCACGCGTCAGCTCCCAGAAGCGGGTGTGCTCTTTGCCGAGCAGGATAACGACCCGGGAGCTTTGCGAGTTAAATGCCGAAGGTGCCTGCTTCACCGCTTCCTTAATTGTGTTGATTATTTCAGCTTCAGGCACCTGGATATCTTTTCCCAGGGCGTAAATGGTGCGGCGCTTTTTTGCCAGCGATAAAAAGTGGTCAGACATGGTGTATCCTTTCTCTGAGAGTAATCCAGTGTTTTCAGGACCGGAGGGATGCCCCCCGGCCCTGAAAATATAACATCAGGCTCGTGACTTTATTTGATTTTTCACTTCCTTCCTGCGCCCTCTTCCGGCATTTCCTTTTGCGATTCTCCGTTATTTACAGAGCCCGGCGGGCATTTGAATGACGTTTTTACCGGGCAGTTACTACGCTGCTGCCGTGGCAGGCTGACCCGCCGCCCTCACGGTATGAAGGTTCAGAACCGGTAGCTCACCTGCAGCGAACCCTGGCTGTCGCGGTAGCCAGCGCCACCGGCCTGCTGCGTGAACGCCACGGCGCCCGTCAGGCTCTGCGACAGACGCCCCTCCACGCCCGTTTTCAGCTCGGCGACGTTCCGGCTCCTCCGCACAGCATCCGTTTCTTCATTCATGCGCACACCGTACACCTGTGTGTTGTGCAGCCAGTTCACCTCCACGAACGGCTGGAACTCGCGCACGGTCTGCCGGTCCGCCCGGCTTTTCCCGTTCAGGTAAGCCCTGAGCCCGAGGCGGGTGGTGACCCCGTCGCTTCCCGTCCCCTGCACGCGGGTGCCGCCCGCCTCGGTGTGGTCATCCGCCCGGATGCCGGACCAGACGGCCTGCGCGTGCGGTTCAAGGAACAGGCGGCTCTCCGTTCCGCTGCGGCTCTGCCAGCGTCCCGCCAGCCAGGCATAGCCGCCCTCAAGCGACGCCTTTATTCCCTGACTGTTGTACCGCTCCACATGCAGCAAATCCCCTGAGACCTCGTTGCGGAACCAGTTATACTGCGCCCACGTCTCGGCCCATGCGCCGGTTTTGGCCTCTGCGTTCTGGTACCACGTGCCGTAGGCCCCTGTGCTGTATCCGCTCACGCTGCCTTTGGCGTCCCGTCCGGTCAGGCCGTTGTGTGAGCTGCCGTCCGCCCGGCCGTAGCCGCCCATAAGGCCGGCGTGAAACGCGTCCGTCCCGTTTGTGGAGCCCTGAATAATGTCCCCGCCCAGATGCAGCACGTAGCGGTTCGTCTGCGTGCGGTTCTGGCCGTCCGCCATGGACGCGTGCCAGTGGCTGCCCAGATTACGCATCCACAGGCTGGTCGTACGGACCTCCCCCGTTACCGGGTCGCTGTAGCGCGTTTCCCCGCTGCGGTCCCGCATCGACAGGTCAAACAGGGTATTCGCCGCCTGAAGGTTAGCCGTGTAGGCCGCCGCCTCGGGGCGGTACATGCGGACAGGCTCAGGAGAAGGAGTGGGGTCAGCAGAAGGTGAAGGTTCAGGAGAAGGTGTGGGGTCAGGGACTGACGCGTAGGCAGTGCTGGTCAGGTACCACCCCGCCGGGTCGGTGCCCGAAACGTTTCCTTTGCGCAGCCTGTAGTCATATACGCCGGCCACCACGCGGTTACCCAGCGAGAACACGGCGTCAGAACGCCCGCCCACGCTGATAAGCTGAATGCCGTCCAGCGTCTGCGCGCCGCCGCCGTTCTCGTTGGTCACGAAGAGGGTGCTGGCACCGCTTGTGTTCCCGGTCACCACCAGGCGGTCAGTCAGCGAGTCATCGCCGGCCAGCACGCTGCCGAGCGACACCGAGCTGCCGGGCAGTCCGGTGTAGTCACCGTTGACGGTCAGGGTGTTGCCCGCGCTGGTCGGGGTGGGGTTCAGCACAAGGTTTCCGCGATTGGTGAGGCTGGCATTAATGGTGGAGGAGGCCATTTTTTCGGCGCTGAAAAGCAGCGTGCCGTTCTGTGACAGGGCGCCATCAAGGACGCTGCCGCTTTCCAGAGTCAGGGTGCCGTTGTTGACCGTGCCGCTGAAGGCGGCCCAGCGTGCCGATGGGGACAGGGTCAGCGAGCTGCCGGACGTGACGGTAATGCTGTCGACGCTGACGTTATTCGTGGCGGTGAAGGCAGCGCCATTACTTGCATCGCCCACGGAAACACGGGAGCCATCACCCAGCGTGCCGCTGACAGCCCCGCCAAGCACGGCACGGCTGCCGGCCAGTATGAGAGAGGCCCCGCCCAGGCTGACGTCACCACTGATGGTGCCGGCGTTGAGGATGCCGCCCGTTATCGTGCCGGTGTTAGTAAGTGAGCCCAGGGTTCCGGTGTTGCGCACCGCATACTGACCGCCCGAGAGAATTCCCTGGTTATCAATCTCCCCCACACTGCCGTTATCCTCAATATCCAGCGCCACTTCACCGGCCCTGACGTTGCCCGTATTGGTAAACTCGCCGGATACGGTGCCGTCAGTGGTAAAGGCAATGGTGTCTGACAGCGTGGTGGTGGAATTGAGCACGCTGCCGACGGTGGCGCCACCGGTAATCCAGAGCGCCCGACCTGTACCGGAGACCATTACGGCACCTGTGGTTTCCCAGCGATAAACGTTTGCGCCAGTCTCTATGAGGTACAGGAACCGGCCGTAGCCGGAAATGTTACGGGCCGGACCTGTCGCCTCGTCATCGTCGTTGATTCCGGGCTGGGAAACGGAGTACTGACCGCCCGGTGCGGCGCTTATCGTTCCGCTGACTGCTATTCCGTTCAGCCCGAGCAGGTTCACATCAGGTACAGAGGCACTTTCAGACGTAAACCCGGAAATTCTGGAGGTGTTATCCGACGTAACTGCCGCAAGAGTATCTTTGCCAGGATAACCACGGATTTCATTGATGGAACTCTGATAGATTGGGTCAGATTCTGACCTTCCATCATCGACAGATTTAACAAAAGGAATAAACCCGGGAGGCACAGTTACACCCGCATGGGCAGTGCCTGCCATCAGGCAGCAAGTCAGCCCCAGAGATTTATTCATCATCATCAGTAATTACCCCAATAAAAAAGTGCGAAGAATCAATAGCGGTAACTTAAAAGGAAAAATCAGGTTCTCGTGCGATAACTTTCGCCGGCTGCCCACTTCTTTGCGACACAGTACAGCAGGGTCACCAGAGATGTTATATTATTATCGCAAGCAGTGAACGTATGAATACTGTACTGCCTGTCAGCGTAGTGTCCACCAACCCTCAATAAATTTTAACCAGTGCGTTCTGATATTTAAGCCTGCCACGCCTTAATGTCCAGGGCAAAATGGTATCTTGCAACACTTGCCATCGGTAATCATCACATCCAGACCGCCTTCCATTTCTTCCTGTGTTTCCTGCTATGGACACTTTCGCGAACATGGACACTACTGCGGACAGAAACACGCCTTACACCAGTCGACCCTGGATCACCACTGCACTCAGCCTGCGGTTTAACGAGGACCTGACCTACCTTGAAATCGCTGAGCAGTTGAAAGTCAGCACTTCCTCTACGCATAAAATGTTCAAACGTTTTCGCCGTACGGGTATTAGCTGGCCGCTGCCCGAAGACTACACGCCGGAACGGCTTGAGTAGGAGCTTTACGCCTGCAATCGGGAAACGAACCTGCCCGTGAAAAAGCGGCGTCCGGACTGGCCGCTGGAGTTCAAAATCCGCATGGCGGAGCTCAGCCTGCAGCCGGACGCCTGCGTGGCACAGCTGGCTCGGGAGCACGGCGTTACGTGCTTAGCCACATTCAGGACTGGCCGGTGAACCTGCTGACTGACCTGATGCCGTGGAAAGCCGATCTCACATCTGTACAATTAGCTCAGATTTGACCCGACACAGCTTTGGTCTGAAACCAGCTTTAATCTGACAGGCTGCGCTGTGCAAGGGGCAAAATTCGGTGAATTTTTAGTTATAGCGGTCTGAGAGATACGCTTAAAGAGAAGATAATATGCTATTCCATGATAATGAATTTTGGATGTGAAAAGTTAAGTTGACAGCGATTTTGAAAGTTTTTGCACAACGTTCACCGTCAGGAACAATTACGACATGGCATTCTCATTATAAGAACAGACCGCCGAATAACACGCAATACTATGAAGATAAATTGGCTAAAAGTGCCGCGTTGAGATAGTCATTTTGTAATGCGCTCTTCTGTTAATGAAAAAGAAAAAGTATTTTCCTTATAATGAAATTGATTTAAGGTGAAAAATGATTAAAATTTTTATCAGGAACCAACGCTCTACAGGTATGTAGAAATCCAGCTTTTCTCAACCCAAACTGTGTAGTGTGATTTAGATTTTCGCGTTTGCCCACCCACCCGGGTGGGCTTTTTTTTGTGTATGCAGCGAGTGTGACGGTTGATTAATTGTTTATCATCGAGCGATTTTTGATAATGACCATTTTAAACTCTTTTGAGGCAAATCCTATAGCTGACTATCCTTCCCCCCTTCGGACAACCAGGTTGCGATTGACCTGCTCCCCGTTGATTAATACACCACATTGCCGCCAGCTGACTCATAAATTATCCTTTACAAATACTGTTGTTATATCAGGATTTCCCTTGGCATCATAGGCAGGTATTCTTTCATCAGGGTTTAGTCTCTGCCTTTCACAAAACCTGTAATGTCTCCCAACGTATAGCAGGACTCTGCAATAGAAATGTATGGGCTCAGACTTTTATTATTGCTGATATGGAGTCTTCCTCATGGGTCTCAAAGAAGTAGCACCCTATATTGGACTGTTTATCGCAGTACTGGCGCTATTCATACCTTCTTTCATTTCAGGCAGAAGAGCAGACAAAACTCTTTATAACCAAGTAGCGTTTCCATTGCTTAACAAATTACTCATTGAAAAACTGGCTATCAAAAATGGTTCATACCCATTTCAAACAATTAAAGAAAAGGACGTTTTCAGGCTTTTTTCATTTGTAAGCAGAAGGAAACGTAAAAGTTTATTGTGGGCTTATCAACTTTATTGCGAAGCACACGCCAGCGCGATCATCTCCCACTGGAGCGATGATCATCACTCTGGCAACGTCACTTTTGTGAATGCTTTCGTCATTGAAAACGCAGATGAAGTCCTGAAAAAAATGAAACCATTTGAGGATCAACTGTGCAGGTAACATCTACCACAAAATTTTCTGAAGGAATGCGCTTCGTTCCCGCCGCCGAAATGATGGTGGATTGCTGTTGTTAAGGCCTTCTGCCACTGAGGACAGTAAGTGTGTTCGTGATGAACTCGCAGGGGCGAAAACGGAAATAAAAAAAGCCCTGCCTGAACAGAGCCACATTAACACTAACGTCATTATTTTGAAGGAAAATACTTATCAACCAGAGATGATAAAATCGCCCAGGTCTCGTTATCAAGCACTCCATCATATTTTTCAGGGCGGAAATGAAGCTGGAACGCTCTTATCAGGTTTTTAAAACCCTGCGCGGTTCCTGCCCCAGATGTGTCATATCCATACTTTTTCAGTTTTGCTTTTGCATCCAGCTCATCGGGAAGCATTTTACTGTTGATGAGTTTGGACTCATAGGCCAGCTTAGTTTTTTCTTCGTACCACGCACCGACCCCGGCCTCGTAAAGTTCTTTCCAAGGAAACGCTGCACCCGGGTCACTTTTTCTGCCCGGAGCAATATCACTGTGCCCCACTACATTAACAGGTGAAATATCGGGATACCGCTGAAGAATATTCAAAGCAAGTTCTTTAACAGCATCAACCTGAGTTGGATTGTAAGATGGGAAGGTGAAAACACCACCGTTGTCTGTTGCCAGATTAACAATCTCGATCCCGATTGAAGTATCGTTAAGATTAGTCCGCCCTGACCACTGACTCACTCCTGCATGCCATGCGCGCGCACTTTCATCAACCAGGTTAAAGATACGCATGTCTTTAAAACCTGCATTTATGTAAGTTTTTTCTGAAGGATCAGGAACAAGATAGTGCACGCTGGTAGAGCGACCGGTAAGAGATAAAACTGATTTCTCGAAATTTTCAGCAGTATAGTGCATTACCAAAAAACGGACGCGGCGGTTAAAACTCACCACGGAACGGTAACTGTTATAATCAATTTTATACATAATAAAAATCCCTCTTCGTTGTTAAGAGGAAATAATGTATCTCAGTACCTGTGCGGATATACAGCATTTAGTGCTTTTAATTACTTAACTCAAATTTAATTTGAAAGCAGCACCAAATTCGGCAGAACTGGAGAATAGTCCTGTTGTTTTATAGTGCTCATCCTCACACAGCCAAAGAACTGGAGTTGGATTCAGGATGGAGCTAAAGCAGATAGGCCAGCCTTATGGCTTATCTTATTAAAATAGGTGCCGTCCACACTCGTCGCTGTACCAGACACCATCTGAATTTGCAGCGGGTCAGAAGCCGGATATTCCTGATTATGAATGGTTCACATACGGGGAGCGGGTCAGGCAGCCACTAACGCTGCATAACAATGGATGCGGCCAGAATAGTTGGCTCCAGTCGGCAAAATTAATTGACGTCTAATAACTGTCAGTCCGAATTCCAACGAAGCCAGGGCGTGGAGCTGAGCCGGGCCACTCTGGGGCGCTGTTCCGGTGCGTTCAGCGAACTGCTGGAGCCGCTGTAAGACCTGCTGCGCCAGTACGTGCTGTGATGCCGGGCAAGGTCCACACCGACGATATCCCGGTGCCGGTGCCGGGCAGCGCAAAACCCGCACGGCCCGGCTGTGGGTTACGTTCAGGATGACCGTAATGCGGGGCCGAATTAAATCGGAAAGTGCGATCGGATTAAATCGGAATCAAAGATCGGTTTGGGTCGGAATACTCAGATACAGCGGCATCCTGCAGGCAGATGCGTACGGTGACTATAATACCCTGTACGAAACCGGCCACATTACTGAAGCGGCCTGCATGGCGCACGCCCGGCGTAAAATCCACGACGTCCATACCCGCACGCCGACTGACATCACCACTGAAGCGCTCCGGCACATCGGTGTGCTGTATGCCATCGAGGCGGCAATACGAGGCAGTCCGGCAGAGGAAAGGCTGGCGATACGAAAAGCCAGAAACGTGCCGATGATGCAGTCGCTGTACGACTGGGTGCAACAACAGATCACAATACTGTCGCGCCAGCCATGCCCTCAAAACCCATAGAGCGCAGCTATGCGGGGCCCGGCCTGCTGGCACGCACCGTCACGGCAAAGTACGCTGAGCGCACGCCGCACTACCGCCAGTCAGAGATATACCGACGCCAGGGCGTGGAGCTGAGCCGGGCCACGCTGGGGCGCTGGTCCGGCGCGGTCAGCGAACTTCTGGAGCCGCTGTACGACCTGCTGCGGCAGTACGTACTGATGCCGGGCAAGGTGCATACCGACGATATTCCGGTACCGGTTCAGGAGCCGGGCAGCGGCAAAACCCGCACGGCCCGGCTGTGGGTGTACGTGCGGGACGATCGCAACGCGGGGTCGCAGCTCCCGGCGGCGGTCTGGTTCGCGTACTCGCCGGACCGGAAAAGTATCCACCCACAACAGCATCTTGCCGGGTACAGCGGCATCCTGCAGGCAGATGCATACGGGGGCTACAACGCCCTGTACGAAGACGGCCGCATCACGGAAGCGGCCTGCATGGCGCACGCCCGGCGGAAAATCCACGACGTTCATGTCCGGACCCCGACCGGCATCACCACCGAAACGCTCCGGCGCATCGGTGAACTGTACGCCATCGAGGCGGAAATAAGGGGAAGCCCCGCAGGCGAACGGCTGGCGGCCAGGAGAGAGAAAACCATCCCGCTGATGCAGTCGCTGTACGACTGGATACAGGTGCAGGTGACGGTGCTGTCGCGCCACTCGGATACGGCGAAGGCGTTCGCGTACCTGCTGAAGCAGTGGGACGCGCTGAACCTGTACTGCCGCAACGGCTGGGTGGAAATCGACAACAACATCGCGGAGAACGCGCTGCGGGGCGTTGCCCTGGGACGGAAGAACTGGCTGTTCGCCGGTTCAGATGCGGGCGGGGAAAGCGCGGCTGTGCTGTACTCGCTCACCGGCACCTGCCGGCTGAACGGCGTGGACCCGGAGGCGTGGCTGCGCTATATGCTGGAACATATCCAGGACTGGCCGGTGAACCGGCTGCGCGATCTGCTGCCATGGGAAGCCGATCTCACATCTGCTTGAGCGTCAATACGGTTAGTATGTGACGCTTACAAAAAACCGGAACTTTCAAAAAGTGCGTGGAACTAAAACAGGTGCACATTAAAGAATGTGCCCAGTGCAAAATTGATGTCTCATACATACCCTATTCCGCATAGATATTTAGTTCTTTTGTCTATTTAGCTAACCAGCATAGAATTATCAGTTATGTTTAAAACTAACACTGGAAATGGCATTTTTTGTACCGTACGGTTCATTCTAAGTGTATTACATTAAACATTCGTAAGGATAAACATTGAACAGAATTACCTTTTATTTCTTTTATGGAAAAATGCTATGAATAAAATGAAACTATCCACAAAAACATTTGTTGCTGATGATTCTAATGATGGCTTTGGAGTGACATCTACCCTGATAATGGGGGAGAGTGATGCAATCTTGGTAGATGCTCAGTTTACCATCGCTAACGCTCACAGACTTCTGGCAGAGATCATTGAATCAAAAAAAACACTGAGGAAAATTTTCATTACACATCTTCATCCTGATCATTACCTTGGGCTGGAAGTGATAAAAGAAAAATATCCAGAAGTAGAAGTTTTTTCTTATAAAGAAATTGCCGATGATATCAACAGAGCATATGACTTCAAGATAGATTACTGGGGGAAGAAAACGCTAAAAGAAAATGGAGCAAAAACAAAATTCAATATAAAAGAAAAAAATGAGAAGGTAATTTACCTTGAAGGCGAAGAGTTGATTATTCTGGGCCCAATGGGCGGAGACTGCATAGAAATCGCACCAATATGGATACCATCTATAAGTACACTCATTGCTTCGGACGTCGTTTTTTCGGATGTCCACATTTGGATTGCCGATATGAGAACTCAGGAAAGAATTAACCTGTGGATGGAAAGTTTAGACAAACTTGAAAAATTAAATCCGCGGGTTGTAATACCGGGTCACGCCCAAAAAAACTCCACGTTTAGCCCGTCTGCGTTCTCCTTCACCAGAAGCTACATACATAATTTTTTAAAGTTATTAAAAACAACAAAAAACAGCAAGGAGCTGATAAGTGAAGTTGACAGAATTTATCCAGGCTTACCAATAAGAATATGTCTGGATTACAGTGCTATGATCCTCAAAGATAAAATGGAATGGGCGGGAGACTGGCCCGAGAGTCTAAGGAAGTTAAAAACAGAACTGTAATTCATAACATGTTCATCTTAAAATGGATACACTGAGAGTAACGAATTAAATCAATTCTATCAGAAGGAGTAAAAACATCACCTACAGACTTTTCAGCATTCGTTGGCACTCATTTTGTGTACACATATGATAATGGGTGGAAATACGAATGGTATGCACGCAACGACAACACATGTGATTATCGAATCCATCAGGGACTCGTTGGTGGCCGTTGGGTCACCAATCAGAAAATGCATGCGGTGCAGTTTGCCCCCGGCATTTATAAAGCAGACTGGCATGAGCCAACCGGAACCTGTGTTAGCCTGCTGTTCGATTTAAATCGTGAAGTTATTCATGGAACTATCTTCTTCCCTCAGTGGATCGCAGGTGAGGGCCAACACCCAGAAAAGACCATCTGTTATCAGAACGAGTTTATTGAAGATATGTACAAATTCCGTGATGAAGGCCCTGCTTACCCCTACATTGTTATCCCTGAATTTGCCAGAGTGACTTATATGAAGAATGAAGGACCAGATAATGACAATGTGATTAATATGCCACTGGGACAGCTCCCTGATGATTTCTTTGACGGAAAATAACCCCACATTTAAATGAACCTGTCACGGCCTGAACTTATAAAGTAACGCTTATGGTCTTTCTGTTATTTACCTGAATCATATTTATCTTCCTGAAGAATATGCTGGTGACTGTCAGTGCTTCCTGACAACAGTGACGCGACAAAGGTCATCACTGCCTGACCTGGCTCTGATGAATAAAAATCCCTGTGGGATTCTCCGCAGGGATTTTTATTCACTTCGGACAGTTCTGTAAATATATTGGCGTATTGTACTGCCCCCCTCGCTGCCTCTAATTATTCTGTCAATACGGTCTGTATGTGACGCTTACACGCCATCCAGGCGGAAATAAGGGGAAGCCCCGCAGGCGAACGGCTGGCGGCCAGGAGAGAGAAAACCATCCCGCTGATGCAGTCGCTGTACGACTGGATACAGGTGCAGATGACGGTGCTATCGCGACATTCGGATACGGCGAAGGCCTTCGCGTACCTGTTGAAGCAGTGGGAGGCGCTGAACCTGTACTGCAGCAACGGCTGGGCGGAAATCGACAACAACATCGCGGAAAACGCGCTGCGGGGTGTCGCTCTGGGGCGGAAGAACTGGCTGTTCGCCGGTTCAGATGCGGGCGGGGAAAGCGCGGCTGTGCTACCGGTACCTGCCGGCTGAACGCCGTGGACCCGGAGGCGTGGCTGCGCAACGTGCTCAGCCACATTCAGGACTGGCCTGTGAACCGGCTGACTGACCTGCTGCCGTGGAAGGTCGCTCTCAGCTCTGCCTGAAGGTTAATACGGTCCTGATGTGATGCCTGCCGGCAGCCCGGAGGGGTGAAAACCCCGGTCAGCGCGCTAAAGGAGCCGGCATCAGGAAGTCCAGCGGCCTGACGTTTTTTTGCTGAAGGAGACCTGCGACTCCATCAGGCGCAGGTCTCCCGGGCGCTGCCCTCATCGCGGCTCGACAGGCACGCTCTGATTTTTGACCGCATATAAAGTAGCTCGCCCGGTCCCGGGCGTTCGCAGCAGCACATGTCCAGAAAGCATATTAGCATGCTGAATTCCGCAAACCCGTAGCGGGAAAGTCGTTTCCGGAGGCGGCCCCGGGTGAGGCTGTAAGAGGTTCGGGTGTCTGCGGGGTTCGTCATGTCGTTCACTCCATTCGCCGGTTTCGCCCCGTCAGGGGCGGTGTTCAGGCGGGCAGAATAAAGGCCCGGGCCGGTTCATGAATGCGCTCCGGAGTTAATGCCCCGTTAACTTTCCGGAAATGCCCGGGCGGAGCTGTCACGCGTCATCATCCTGCCGGGTCAAAAAATCAGGTTGTAAGGGCTTTAGCGCAGTGTCAGAAGGCCGCATCTGGGGGCGGCCGTTCCAGCGTTTTTCAATATAGTCCCTGAAGCCGGAAAAGAGCCGGGTCTGCTGCGCGCGGGGCCGCCATATCAGCCAGGCCGGCAGGTCAGGTATCTTCCAGTCCGTCAGAATCGTCTGCAGTTGCCCGTGCTGCAGGTAGCCCGAAGCCAGCCATCCCGGCGTGGCAAGGCTTATTCCCTTCCCCTGAATCGCGAGGTTCAGCAGGGCAAACAGGTTGTTGGAGGAAATGCCCGAATCTGAATGATTCTCAAGCAGGAAAGATTCCTCTCCCCGGGACAGCATAAGCGGCCCTGACAGTCCGTGGTGGTGCATGCCGAAAAGTTCATGGTTTTCCAGGTCGCGGGGGTGCGTGACGGGCGGGTTGCGGCGCAGATAGTCCGGGCTGGCGCACAGAACCAGCTTCAGTGGGCTGAGTTTGCGGTGCACCAGGTCCTCACTTTCGATGCGTCCGCTGCGCAGAACCAGGTCATCGAGCTCAGGGGAGTCGCGGTTAAGGTCCGCGCGCTCCCGGGCGTCAAGGAAGACCTTAACGCCGGGGTGCGCCTGTGCGAAGTCATACACCCATTCGTTTGCCAGAAATTCACACACGATGGCAGGAGCAGTCAGCCTCACTGTTCCTTTGATTTCATTTTCCGGGTTACGGAGCTCCTCAAGCAGTAAATCAAAGGAAGTGGTGATGTCCCGGGCGCGCCTGAGGGCGGTCTCTCCCGCTTCCGTCATGCTCATGCCGGTGCGTGTACGCGTGAAAAGCGTGACACCCAGATACTGCTCAAGCCGGCTGACCGCCTTACTGGCGGCCGGCGTACTGATGTCAAGCTGCCGGGCCACTTCCGCCAGGCTGCCCGATTCGGCGGTGCGGATAAAAATCAGCCAGTCACGCATGCCGCGGTTGTTGTCTCTGTCCATTTTATTCTCTTGTTCATACAAAGCCGCAACGGGCGGCATGCGGGGCTGGGTGGAGGGTGTCTGCAGATATTTTAGCCTGCCGGCAGCCTTGCTGCCACTGAGCGTTTCAGAAACGTTAACGGGGTATTAACCACAGGCGTGTTTCGGTGCCGTCCTCAGGTTTATATCATGCCCGCCCTCAGACCGGCAGCACCGTCAGGCTGACACCCTGCCCGTACGGCGGCGGGGCACGAAACGGGAACGACCAGAGGATTATTCATGACCGGCATTACACCTGAAATTAACACGACATCTCCTGCCCCTGCCGCATCGGGTAACGGCGCCTGTCCGTTCCTGCTCCCGCCTGAACTTCCGGTCATGAAGGGGCCGGCGGGCATCTTCTGGGACTTCAACGACGGGGCCCGCGTGCTGCTGCCCGAGGGACGCTGGCGCGTGGCCCTGCTGGACGACGACTCCGGCAACGTCCTGTTCCGCTGCGAAACCGGCGCGGGGTGGGTCACTTCGGCCAAGAAATACTTTGTCCGCTTCCGCATTCAGGTGTGGCGCGGGAATGAGACCGCGCCGCTGCTGGACGAAACCCTGTCCCTGAAGGACAGGGACGTGCTGATTTCCTTCCCCACCGGCACGCTCGGAGACCTGCTCGGCTGGTTTCACTACGCGGAGCGCTTCCGCGTGCTGCACGGCTGCCGGCTTGAGTGCAACATGGCGCCCGACATCATCGAACTGCTGGCAGGGCAGTACCCGCACATCCGCTTCTCGGCGCCCGACGTCGTGCGCAGGCCTGCCCCGTACGCGACCTACCGCATCGGCCTGTTCTTCGGCGGCAACGACACGCATCAGCCTGTCGACTTTCGCCAGGTAGGGTTCCACCGCACAGCGGGGTATATCCTCGGTGTTGACCCGCGGGAAGCACCCCCGCGCCTTGACCTCAGCGCGCCGCGCGTCATCGCCGAACCTTACGTCTGCATCGCCGTACAGTCCACCTGCCAGGCCAAGTTCTGGAACAACGGCCACGGCTGGACAGAGGTGGTGGCGCACCTGAAATCACTGGGCTACCGGGTACTGTGCATTGACCGTGAGGCAACCACAGGGCACGGCTTCGTCTGGAACCATATTCCTTACGGCGCGGAAGACTTTACCGGCGCGCTGCCGCTGCAGGCGCGGGTCGACCTGCTCAGGCACGCCAGCTTCTTTATTGGTCTGGCCAGCGGCCTCTCCTGGCTTGCCTGGGCGGCAAAGATACCGGTGGTGCTCATCAGCGGTTTCAGCCTGCCGAACGCCGAGTTTTACACCCCCTGGCGGGTGTCCAGCAGCCACGGCTGCAGCGGCTGCTGGGACAGCACGCACGAGAACTTTGACCATAAAGATTTTTTCTGGTGCCCGCGCCACAGGGGAACGGAGCGCCAGTTTGAGTGCACCCGGCTGATTACCGGAAAGCAGGTCAGCGGCGTCGTTGACCGGCTTCATGCTCAGTTGCGTGAGCGCGAAGAATAAAGCGCCGCGCCGGGTGGCACCGGCAAACAGACTTGTACCGAAACACAGAAAACTAACAGAAGAAAAGCAGAAATGAACAGAGCATACAGAATCGTCTGGAGCGCCGCGCGCCAGGCCTGGGTGGTTGCATCAGAAAAGGCCGCCAGCGGCGGACGTCCGCCGCTGGCGGTGAAGAAGGCTGCGGCAGCGCTCCTGCTGATGGGCGTGACCGGAAGCGCACTGGCAACCGACTACAGCGGCAGTACGGTCAGCAGCGGAATACAATACGTCAGCGCCGGGGATAAAGCAGATAATGTCACGGTAATTTCGGGCGGAATGCAAAAAGTGCTCGATGGGGCGTCAACCACCGACACTGTAGCGACAGGTGCTGAACAGGACGTTCTCGGCGGCACGGCTACCTCCACCCAGTTGAACTCGGGCGGCATACAGTACCTCATCAGTGGTTCGACCACTGGCACCATAGTGAACCAGGGCAGCACGCAGAGGGTCTGGGGCGGCGTAGCCACCTCCACCACGGTGAATTCGGGCGGCGACCAGCACGTCAGCAGTGGCGGCTCGGCCTCGGACACCACGGTGAATACAGGCGGCAGCCAGTTCATCTTCAGCGGCGGCGCAGCCATCTCCACCACGCTGAATTACGGCGGCGCACAGACCATCTACAGCGGAGGCTCGGCCTCGGACACCACGGTGAATACAGGCGGCAACCAGTACGTCAGCAGCGGCGGCTCGGCCTCGGGCACAGTGCTGAGCGGCGGCAGTCAGTTCGTCAACAGCGGCGGCCTGACCACATCAACCACGGTGAATTCGGGCAGCGACCAGTACATCTACAGCGGCGCCTCGGCCTCGGGCACCACGGTGAATCATGACGGAAGCCAGCACGTCAGCAGCGGCGGCTCGGCCTCGGGCACAGTGCTGAGCGGCGGCAGTCAGTTCGTCAACAGCGGCGGCCTGACCACATCAACCACGGTGAATTCGGGCAGCCACCAGTACATCTACAGCGGCGCCTCGGCCTCGGGCACCACGGTGAATTCGGGGGGGAACCAGCACGTCAGCAGCGGCGGCTCGGCCTCGGGCACCACGGTGAATTCGGGCGGGACGTTATGGGTTGATTCGGGCGCCAGCGCCGGCAGCGTGGCGCAGCTTTCCGGCGGAGCGCTGCAGACCACCACCCGGGCCACGCTAAGCGGAACCAATGCGCTCGGCGCATTCTCCGTCAGCGGCGGACAGGCCAGCCATCTGCTGCTGGAGAACGGCGGCCAGCTGCTCGTCCTGGCGGGCGACACCGCCACCTCCACCACGGTGAATTCGGGCGGCACCCAGAAAGTCAACAGCGGCGGCACCGCCTTAGGTACCACAGTCAGTGGTGGGGACCAGTACCTCTACGACGGCAGCTCGGCCACCGATACCGTCCTGAACGGCGGCAACCAGTACGTCAGTGGCGGCTCTGCCATTTCCACCACGGTGAATTCGGGCAGCGACCAGTACATCTACAGCGGCGCCTCGGCCTCGGGCACCACGGTGAATTCGGGGGGGAACCAGTACGTCAGCGGCGGCTCAGCCATCTCCACCACGCTGAATTACGGCGGCTACCAGACCATCTACAGCGGCGGCTCGGCCACTTCAGTAACGGTGAACTCTGGCGGTATTCAGTATATCTACTCTGGCGGCTCGGCCACATCGACCACGGTGAACTTGCTCGGCAGCCAGGTTGTCTACAGCGGCAGCCAGGCAACCGGTACCACGGTGAATTCGAGGGGCCACCAGGCCATCTACAGCGGCGGCTCAGCCATCTCCACCACGGTGAATTCGAGGGGCCACCAGTACGTCAGTGGCGGCTCTGCCATCTCCACCACGCTGAATTACGGCGGCTACCAGACCATCTACAGCGGCGGCTCGGCCTCGGGCACCACAGTGAATTCAGGCGGCAACCAGTACGTCAGCGGTGGCTCAGCCACCTCCACCACGCTGAATCATGGCGGAAGCCAGTCCATCCACAGCGGTGGCTCGGCCTCGGGCACCACGGTGAGTTCGGGCGGGGAGTTATGGGTTTATTCTGACGCCAGCGCCGGCAGCGTGGCGCAGCTTTCCGGCGGAGCGCTGCAGACCACCACCCGGGCCACGCTAAGCGGAACCAATGCGCTCGGCGCATTCTCCGTCAGCGGCGGACAGGCCAGCCATCTGCTGCTGGAGAACGGCGGCGGGCTGCTCGTCCTGGCGGGCGACACCGCCACCTCCACCACGCTGAACGCGGGCGGCACGCTCGCTATCAACAGCGGCGGAATACTGGACGGCACGACCACGCTTACGGACGGTGCAATGCTGACAGACCTGGGCAGGCAGCAGGGTGCCAGCGTCATCAACAGGGGCATACTGAAATTCAGCCAGCAGAATAACAGCGCCTGGTCAGGCAGCCTCACCGGCAGCGGCCAGCTCACCAAGGACGGCAGCGGCACCCTGACGCTGGGCGGCACCCTGAACCAGTCACAGGTGAACCTTGATGACGGCTCGCTGGTGATGGACGGGCTGCAGGCCTTTACGAACATCATCGCCCAGGCCGGTACCACACTGTCGCTGATTAACAGCACCACCCTGACGGGAAGTATTGACCCGACCGACGTGAATATCGACGGCGGCAGCACCTGGAATATCACCGGCGACTCGCAGGTGAACAACCTGACTAACGCCGGCAATGTCGTATTCGCGCCGCCGTCGGGCGCGTTCGCCCCGCACACCCTGACGGTAAGTAACTTCACCGGCAGCGGCGGCACTCTCACTCTCAACACCGTGGCGGGCGACAGCGGTTCGCCGACGGACAAAGTGGTGATTGACGGTGGCCGGGCGACCGGCAACACGAAGCTTAACGTGCTCAACCATGGAGGCCTGGGCGCACAGACCGCTGGCAGCGGTATTCCGGTCATTCAGTCGATTAACGGCGCCACCACCGATGCGGGCGCGTTCAGCATGTCAAACCCGCTCGTGGCGGGCGCCTACGAGTACAGCCTGTACCGCAACGCCGACGAGAGCTGGTACCTGACCACTCAGAAGACGTCAGGTGGCGGCACATCAGGTGGCGGTACATCAGGTGGCGGTACATCAGGTGGCGGCACATCAGGTGGCGGTACATCAGGTGGCGGTACATCAGGTGGCGGTACATCAGGTGGCGGCACGTCAGGTGGCGGCACGTCAGGTGGCGGCACATCAGGTGGCGGCACGTCAGGGGGTGGTACATCAGGTGGCGGTACATCAGGTGGCGGTACATCAGGGGACGGCACGTCAGGGGGCTCAGCCGTGCCGTCCGGCGAGGTCAACTACCGCGCCGCCATGTGGAGCTACGCGGCGATGCCGTCGCTGTCGATGGACTACGACCGCCTGGTGGCGGGCGAGGCCGATACCCGCTTCCGCTACGCGCCGGACAGCCGCGTCTGGGGCCGCCTGGCCGCCGGTCAGTTGCGCCACCCTGACAGCGGCAGCCTCACCGGCGGCAGCGTGCCGGAAAGCAGTAGCGCCTACAGCTTCTTCCAGCTGGGCGGCGACCTGTGGCAGCTTGACGGTGCGAACGCCGACTGGCGCGCGGGCATCTACGGTGCCACCGGCGTGATGCGCAGCGACGTCTGGCGCGACAGCGGAACCGCGTCGGCCGGCACGGACCGGGACACGGTCTACACCGGCGGCGCGTACATGTCAGGCCGCAGTCATAGCGGCCTTCACATTGACGGTCTGCTTCAGGCGAGCCGCCACAGCCTGAAGGCCGCGTCGGAGGACGGCACCCGCCTGTCCATCCACGGCACCGGCTGGCTGGCCTCGGCGGAGGTGGGGCAGGCTTTTACCCTCACGCCATCGCTGGCGCTGGAGCCGCAGCTGCAGTATACGGTGCAGGGCCTGAGCCTGGGCGATGCGCAGGATGACGCGGCATCGCTCAGCTGGTCCGACAGCCGTCGCCAGTCGGTGCGCGCGGGCCTGAAGCTGGGCACGCCGCAGGGCACGAAGGCGAAGCTGGCCTGGTGGGTGACGCCGTCGGTGACGCAGTCTTACAGAGGGCACAGCGGCTTTACGGCATCCGTACTGGGCGTGGCCGGGTCTGAGGCATCATTCCGGAACAACCTGTCCGGCACCAGCGTAGGACTGAACGGGGGCCTGAACGCGCGCATCCGTAAGAACGTGACGCTGGGCGTGCAGGCCGGCTGGTCTGAGTCGCTGCACGGCGGCGAGGCGGGCGGCTACTCCGGCATGCTTAACCTCGGGGTGTCGTTCCGGTAACGGACAGGGGCGCAGTAACGACTCACCGGACCCGGCGGGATGCCGTGGCGGTCCGGTGGGCGGAGCGATACGGCGGGGCCGGCAGCATGAGTGGCCCTGCCGCTACAGGGAATGTATAAATGTCTGTGGAATGGAAGAAAATGTCTGAGGACCTGAATGATGAGCTGGCACAGGCCAGCACGGCGCAGCTCACGCAGCGCGGCATTGACGCCATCCGGCTGCGGCTGCGCACCGGAGAGCCGTCAAAGGACGCCTGCGAATGCTGCGCTGCGGATATTCCTCCTGCCCGGCAGCGGGCCGTACCGGGTGTGCGATTCTGCACCCGCTGCCAGGAGGTCAGTGAGAAAAAAAGCCGGCATATTGCGGCCGGCCGCTGAGGCGAAGCACCGAGAGAGACTGCGTAAAATGTCTTCCTAGAAAATAATCAGGCTGAGTTCAGCATCAAAGCCATGTGTCGTGTGCCTTGGGTTGCCCGTATTGGCTGGTATGCTTGGTGTCTGAGTCGCTATCAACGGAATCACCGGCAACAGTTCCGGTTAGCCTGTAATGCGGCGGTCAGTAAAGCCTTCACTAGAGCAAAACACAATTATGGTGCGCCACATTTTGCTGATGAACTGCCGGAATACAACGTTAAAACCATTGCCGCCAGGGACTGCAGGCGAAAGCTTGCCGGAATTTCAGTTCAGTCAGTTATCGTGCACCAGCTCTACTGGTATCGAAAAATCTGCTGAAACAGAATTTTTTACGCCAGCGAACCGGACCAGAAATGGGCAGGAGACATCACGTACCTGCGTACTGATGTGGGCTGTCTGTATCTGGCGGTGGTCACAGACCTGTGGTTCCGTGCAGTTATGGGCTGGTTAATGTCACAGTTAAGCTTGCATGCAATGTTCTGAAAATGGCGCTCAGACGGCGAAAACGTCTGGAAAATGTCATTGTTCACACCGACCGGGATTGTCAGTATGGTTCAGCGGATTATCAGGCGTTACTGAAACGGTGGAGTCTGCGCGGCAGTATGAGCGCCGAAAGGCTGTTGTTACGATAATGTCTGCTTCCATTCGCTGAAGGTGGAATGCCTCCATAGTGAATGCTTTATCAGTCGGGGAATAATGCGGACGATAGTAATTTAATTATATCGGTTGTGATTACAGTTGCTGGCGCCGCCACAGTGACTGTGGTGGCCTCAGCCCGGAACAGTTTGAAAACCAGAACCTCGCTAAGATGGTGTCCACGTTAAGTGGGTAGGATCAGCCGTATCTGACATTAAATGAGAATGTCTTCCGTCAGTCATCGGGGATCCCTCAGAACGACAGAAGCTCTGACCCGGATATGACCGGTGGCATACCAGCATATTTTGCTGAACGGGCATTATACCTTCCAGAACAGCAATGAAATTGGCGACCTAGATGCGCTGGTTTCTGGGCTGAAACTAACGTAACGGAAATTTCGGCGGTTCCGGCATAGAACTTCATAAGAATCGTTCAGGGGCGGTAGTTTACCTGACACCTGCTGGATTAATGGGCTTTTTAACATGGTGCGGGACTAAAATTTAACCAGTCGAAAAAACCGACTCAGAACCGATTCAAGAATGTTCTAGGGGATGATTTAGAGATGAGTGCCTGAACGAGCGCTGATTCAGCGATATTGCTCATGCCTGGAAAACGGTAATGACTGGATTTAGGATTATAACCAGTGTCGTCCACATTCATCGCTATATTACCAGATTCCAGCTGAATTTGTAGCGGACTGCTAAATGAGATATATGGAGGAATTACTAATACCGAGGTGTATTAATCAACGGGGATAGGCCAAGAGATACGTTGACTAATGTTAAGACATGACGAATCATATGATTTTATATGAATTTATTTTAATAAATATGCTTTTAATGAATAATGATTTTTTAGATGAGATTGAAAGAATTATTTTTGACCAAAAGTATTTTTACTACTATTCTACACAAATTATTTGATTTAGAGTTAATGAAAATGAATAAAATTGGGAAATTACATGACTGGCACGTATTTGTAACAATTGTTGAACATGGGAATTTCTCAGCCGCAGCTAAGCATCTGGGGATAAGTGTGTCCAGTGTAAGTAAAACGATCTCTCGACTTGAAGAAGGGGTAAATTCAGTATTTTTTCACCGTGATACTCACAGCATGCAGGTTACTGATGATGGAAGAATTGCGTATGAAAAAGCCAAAGCTGTTTTAGAAATGATGGATGAACTTATAACTGGCTTGCGGAATCCTTCACGTGATATTCAGGGGAGCGTGAGGCTAACAGCGCCTGCTTTGGTGTCCGAGTTTCTGGCTAACCATTGGCTTGACGAATATATGGAGAATCACAAAAATGTAACACTCTTTCTCGAATCACGTGAAAGCTCACAATTCAGCAAGGAGTCTTCATCCTTTGACCATCTTGTCTTTAGAAGCGGAATGATTGACAGTGAAGATTTGGTTCATCGCCAACTTACACCTCTGCAGCTTTCTCTATGCGCCTCACGTGAATATATTTCAGAACACGGCGAAATCCTTCATCCTTCAGAGCTATTTAGTCACGCATTTTTGTGGGTGCATGACTATGGTTTTTTCAGGCCGATAACCTTTCATAACGGAGA
The DNA here is from genome assembly GCA_030522485.1 of Stenchaetothrips biformis. Taxonomy (NCBI): domain Eukaryota; kingdom Metazoa; phylum Arthropoda; class Insecta; order Thysanoptera; family Thripidae; genus Stenchaetothrips; species Stenchaetothrips biformis. Next base: position 166,597 of record CM060086.1, read on the forward strand.
TGAAACATATGTTCTAAATAAATCTCCTTGTCATCGATACTCATCTGATAACCTATTGGCCACATTTAATTTAGTGGCGAAGGGGAAAGGAATTAGCATTTCCACACCAGGATTTATGGCTCAGAACAGAAAAAATTATCCGCAAGTTATTACTATACTTAATGATTGGAAGATAATGCCAGTTCCCATATACATCATATGGCGGCAAAGGCGGTATTACTCACCACTTTTTCGTGATTTTATAGACTTCATATCAAAAAAGTGGGATGAACGTGAAAGGTTAAACGAGATTAAATGAAGTGTGGTTTTATTTTTAAATAATTATAATTTTATTTGCATTAATTAATTACAGGGTGTTGCTTTGAGTTTTGATAGATATGTTTGGTATTTGAAAATCACTAAGAAAATCAATGCATTTTCATATGAAACCCTAATGTGTTATTTTACAGGTCACTTTTTTATGGGGGGTTATAATTCAGATTTATTTATAAATTTAATTGCGGGTGAGTTTTAAATGCACCTATCTTAGTTTTACGTACTGTTAGATGGTCGCGCTTTTTTTAACCATCATTCGGTACTCTTCCAGTATCAGGTAATTTAGTGGCTCATGAGTCCGTTCACTGTTATATTTAACCATCCAGCGTTCTGTGACTTCTCGGGCTGCATTTAGTATCTCTGAATAGATAAAAATCCAGGATTTCTGTCTAGTATGCCCGGTTAAACCGTTCGATAAACTCATTCTGAGTTGCCTTATCCGGCTTGATAAATTTCAGAGTCATATCATTGTCTTCAGCCCATTGAACAGTAAGCGTCACATGCAGACCGTACTGACTGAATAATCAGAGGCAGCGAGGGGGCAGTACAATACTGTCAGCATATTTGCAGAACTGCCCGAAATGAATGAAAAGCCCTGCGGATAATCCCACAGGGCTTTTGTCTGCTGAAAACGGCAGCTGTTCAGGGCGTGCCGGCTGCCCGCAGGGCAGAGCCGGGGCCGTCCTGTTTACGTCCGTTTGTTTACGTCTGTCAGCTTCCCTGAGGAAAACTGAGCGGTACGGGTGCCTCCCGGTGAGTCAGGAAAAGCCACAACCTGACCCGCTTATTGGCCAAGGCTTTCACCCCTTTTGTGGCTCAGCCCCGCCGCTGAGGGGGATTCACCGCCCGGATAAAATATCACACCTTTCACGAAATTCTGACATTTCCCTGCTTAACGCTGGGACTGAAAAACGGTGCCCCAAACAGTGTTTCCGTAACGGCAGGAGCCGTGACAGCCAGGGGCCAGTGCCGGTCAGCCACTAATACTGAACTTCAGTGTGTGTTTTTCAGGGTGAAGGACCTGATGTCTCAACAGTTATGCCCCGCGCTCAGTTTAGTTCCGGCAGATATCTGGTCTGGTAAGCGGAACGCTGATAAGTTAAGTAATCCTGAATTTTTTCTCACTGAACAGGACGCGATATACCCGTGAGGATTACGAGTGTCTTTTTCACGTGCACACCAATGTTTTGCAGTTTTATTCTCTGACTGCGTATTCCGATGATTCCGGTCAGTGATTCCGGCGATTTCGATCGCGCTTCCCGCGCTGGTTATTTCTTACTCTAGTTTTTAACCCGTCTGATCGGTTTGCGCCAGTTTACGCATTGATTCGCCCCTGAGCTCAACGCGATGTCCGTTATGCAGCAGTCGGTCCATCAGGGCATCGGCTACCGTCGGGTTGCCTACCAGTTTGTACCATTCACCCACCGGTAGCTGACTGATGATGATGGTGCTCCCCCGCCGGTATCTGTCCTCCATCACTTCCAGCAGGTCTGAGGCCTGACGGGTGTTCAGCTTTTCAAGCCCCCAGTCATCAAGGATGAGCAGGTCCTTCTTCGACAGATGCAGCAGTTGTTTCTGGTAACTACCGTCGGCATGCCCGATATTCAGGTCATCAAGCAGCCGCGTCACCGCCGCTCGGCAACAGCAGGCGGGCGCGGAGCTGGCCGGGCTTACCGTAAATCTCGACCAGCCGGATGCCGGCAGACTTAGTGTTCGCTGAGCTGCTCTCTTTTACCTGTGAGGATGATGACGGCATCTGCCCCGCCTGCGGATAAGAGGAGAGCGGCGGAACGACGGCTGACAGCGCTGGCGCAGACGCGACGGGCGTCTGGCTCTCCCGCAGCTGCTGCTGCAGTCGCGCCGTCTGCACCCTCTGCTCAAGCAGCAGGTTTTGCGCCTGAGCGGATTCCAGCTCGCCCAGGGTGACGTTGGGTGGAAGAGAGCCGCTGTCTGCTGCCTGAACGTGATGCATCAGCGTCCATGACAGCAGCAGACAGATAACTGCTGGGCTATTTCTGCGCATAAACGCTCCCCTTAATGGTGTAATTGAACTTCGCCTGCTCGTTCATGGTGATGGCCACGCTCGTCAGACGAATCCCCGTCGCATCCAGCCCCTGAAACAGCAGCTCGGGCTGCAGGCGGGAGTTAATGATGAAGGTGAATTCCCGCCAGTCCTGCGGTGCTGTTTTCATTTCCTGCCCGGGAGCGAGAACAGGCGGCTTAACTTCATCAAACTTCACATCAATGTTTCGCCGCTGCAGGTGAGAGATGAAGCGCATCAGAAGCGCCTCAGCACCAGGCAGCTTTTCGTCTTCAAACTCCGCAGGGCTAACCCTGGCAGGGATAAACACATCCCCGTTTTTGCCGCCTTCCTGAAGGTTGAAGACCGCATCAAGACCAAACAACTCTTTGACGCGTCTGGCAAAATCGCTCACCGTGGCACCCGGCGTGGCGGTGTAGCGCAGGCGGATGCCCTTCGGAATACATTCCGCATCTGAAACGCGCCAGCCGGCAACAGAGGCGTACAGCGGTTCTCGCGTCAGCCAGCAGAAGCTGAGCATCACAGGCACCGGCAGCTGATGCGCCCAGGGATGCGGCGCAGTTACTGGCGCGGCCGGTTTTGCCGGCGTCATGGCAAGCCTTGCACGGAATGCGGCTTCATCGGCGGCCAGTCTCGCCCGTTCGCTGAGGGTGTCGCGGGCATACCAGCCGGCATAAAGCAACACCATCAGCAACAGTGAAGGGAGTGCGACTTCCGCCGGGCTCAGGCGACGGCGGAGACGGCAGCGTTTAAGCTGAGCGCGTGTGAGGCCTGAGGTAACAGACAGAACATCAGTATTCTCATCCGCTGCTGCAACACAACGGAATTCACCCGATTCGGAATCGTTAAAATGCAGGAAGTTTCTGGCGGCGGACTCTGCATCAGCACGGGTGCCTGTGAAGTCGCCCATGACCGAAAGATGTCCGTTGCTTATGGCAAGAAAACACCCAGCTGTCATGCTCACGGCTCAGCCGGTATATGCCCCAGGCATTGCCGCTTTCTTTTAGCTGAAACGCCAGAGCCAGAGAGTACAGGCCGCTACGGGTCCGGCCCGGGGAAACATTACCCACCAGAGCATGCGGACGAGCTCCCTGAATCCGGTAGTGCGTGTCCGCAGCACGGCTGCCGTGGCGAAGCCACTGAATACCGGACTGTGCCTCCTCCCACTCCATGCCGGCCACCCATTCGCGGCGGTTTTTTCTGTCTCTGACCGTTACGCCGGATCTGAGATGAATTGACACTTTCTTTTTGATTTTCATCGTTATTGTCCCAGCAAAACCGGCGTAATCATAATGATGAGCGTGGAACGGCTCTTCGCGCCGCTCTGACCGCCGCCCAGAAGATAATTTTCAGGCGAAAAGGTGCCCTGCTTATCTGAGGATGCGTTCTGTTGATCTGAGCCGGTAAGTACCAGCGTCTGACCCGCTCGAAGGTTGACCTTGCGCGCAAGTCCTTCGGTTGCGGTATTGGCGACGTCGTTACGGGTATTGCCGTCCTTGCTGATAAAACTCTTGATATCGGGCGGCGTGGTGTAGCTGTAGGCAAACTGCAGCTGGATATCGCCATTTGCCTGCACAAAAGGCAGCATGGTAATGAAGAGGCCGGTGGTAATACTGGATACGCTCTGACTGGACGTCACCCCTACGTTGGCCACCGCCGTTGAGCTTGAGCTGTTGAGCATCCCGGTATTGTTGGATAACTGGTAGGCCACCGGTGTCAGGTTAGCCGTCGGGTCGGTCTGGTTCAGGGCCATCGTGACCGTACCCTGCTGCTCAAGCGCTCTGATCATGAGCTGCGATCCGGAAAATCTCTCAGCCCCGCCGGTTGCGCTGTTCAGGATGGACAGACCAAAGCTCCCCGCATTGGCCGGGGCACCGGTAAAGGTGCTGCCGATACTCGCGCCCAGGCCGGAAACCGTTCTGGCAACCAGCCCCCAGTCCAGCCCCCTGTCGACATTTTTGGTCTGGGTGAAACGGACTATCTGCAGTGTCAGCTGTACCTGACGGTGCAGGACCTGATTCTGGTAATCAATGTAACGGCCGCCCCTGTCCAGTACGTCAGGCGTGTCAGTCACGCTGAGCGTGCCGGTAGCGTCAGACAGCCAGTAGCGGCCGCTTTTTGGCGTGAGTATCTGCTCGACCGTTTTGCGGATATCGTTATAGAGGTCGCTGTTCATGCCGTAGTTGGTTTTCTGATTCGAACTGACGTCGCCTTTGGTGCCGCCTGTTCCGCTCTGGTTGCCCAGCTGAGCACCCGCCCCGGAGGTGATAGACGCGGAGCTGTCGACTTTGGTATTGAGTATGGCGAGCTGAAAGGTGCGCGTGTCCTGAATAAAGAAATCCACACGCCCCGTTGTGCGGCGAACGGAGAGGCCCAGCGTACTGGCGGCAATGTTCAGGGCTTCCTGCGCATCGCCCTGAAACCGCGTTCCCTGGAACAGGACAGGTTCAGACGTTGACATGACAGCGGGCTGCGCCGGCATACCCATCTGTGACAGCGGCACCCGACCGTTGTCGTCCGGTGCCGGGAGGCGGCCGCTCATCTGTGACGTGACGACGCTGCCACCGGCGGACTGCAGCAGCGCAGCGGACACCTCCGGCGAGATGTAAACCCGGAAGCCACAGAGGGCATTAATGCGGCTGGCTATCTGCGGCAGCGTCAGCCCTTCGGGACTGTTAAAATACACCGGACAGGGTGGCATTCTGACGTCGTCCGGCGCCGCGATAGCTGACTGTATGGGTTTCAGGTTCACCCAGGGCTTGTCCGCCCACACGACAGCCGGCTGCGACATATCCAGGCGGCTCTGCAGTATCCGCTGCGCCGTGTCGCCCTGCGTATTGTTGTCTTTTTCAATGGTGGCCACATCTCTGACCGAGCACGCAGAGAGCAGCACGGCCATGGCCAGCAGCGTCATTTTTAATGGGGTGCGCGACATCCGCTGCTCCTCAGTTAAGGTAAACAATGCTCCCCTCCGTCACGCCGGACGGAAGGGAAAGATTCATGTCGGTGCCGTCATACATACGAAGACGGCCTCCCGAAACGGTCAGCGCCAGCGCAGAGGATGTCGACTGATTACGGAGCGCGGCATAAACGCCCGGCGTATCAGCGACCCACACCCACAGCCTGCCGTTCTGGATGACACCCTGAACCCGTGAATCAGGGGGCGGCATCATGCCGGTCGCTGCCGGCGAAACCGGTCCGTCACCCACTGAGCGGCCATGCCGCCAGTCGTTCACCGCATCAGCAGTTCGCAGCATGTCGGTGGCAAGCCGGGCGGGCGCGGCCACGGTCACTGATTGCGTGACAATGTCAGAATTACGGCGCTGGGCGTCACTGGCCATCAGCCCGAAGAAAATGGCCAGCGCGATTATCGGCAGGGCAAAACCCATTTCATCGCCCTCCGGGCGTGGGGGTGTCGCTGACGGACACCAGGCACTGAATGCGGTTGGCTTCGGCAAACAGCGGCTTTTCAGCTTGGCGGTACAGGTCAAATACCTGCACCAGAACCGACTCGAAATTGCCGTGAAACACCAGAGGGGCATCGATGCGGTAATCCAGAGTGACGGGCCAGATCAGGACCCAGTTGCCGCCATTGGCGCAGGGCGCTTTTGCCGTCCAGGCGGTGAGCGCTTCTTTAAGCGTGGTGCCCGGATCAGCCCGCCAGGTCTGCCCCGTGACAGGCGACGTTACCGGCGTACCCGTCGAATAAGTGGGTACGATGCGACTGTCCGCAGCGGGTGCCGGTGTGACAGCCGTGGACGTCTGCTGATGCACGACTGAAGAAGCTTTCGGCACGGCATTCACTGTAGTCAGGGGTAACGCTTTGGTTTTGACGGCTGTCGGCGTAATGACGACGGGATTCTGTTGCGCGGTGGTGTGCGCAGCAGCTGCGGTTCCCGCTGAAGCTAAAGAGGCCGGCTTCTGTGAAGAGACCGGTAAACTGCCTGAGGTTACTGACGACTGACTCTGCTGCAGTACCGGCGAGGGAACGCTGAGGCTCTGCGGTTTAAGCCCTAAGGGCGTGACCACATCGCCGGTGAAAGGGTTTCTGGCAAGCCCGGATGCAGGTGTCGGAACTGATACGGCTTTAGTCTGCATAACCGGGGCTGTATAGGACTTAGATACCGGGGCGCTGACCGCTGGGCGAATGGCCGGAAGGCTGACAGCCGGCGCTGAAAAACTGCGGTACTGGTCGCGCAGTTCGAAGCAGACCTCACGGTTTACTTCGTCCACTTTCAGACGCCAGGCGGGACCCGCGACAACCTGAAGCGCTTCGCTGAGCTTCAGCGGGCCGATGGTGCGCTGAACAGCGGGCAGCGGACGGCTGAGCAGTTCGGAAAACGCAGCGCTCGTTGCTGAACACAGTGAATAGCCTGACTCCAGCAGCAGATAGCGGAATCCTTCACCGACCGTGCTGACCAGCTGCGCCGGCATAGTGATATCGACAACCTGATTCAGCGGGTCCAGTTGCGCATCGGCAGGGCGGGTGCTGACAAGGGTATAGCGATCGTAGCGCACCACCTCAGGCGAGCGGTTGCGGTAGATATCATCAAACCGGGCCGGCGTGCGGCTGCGGGAATACACCGACGCGGTGTCTGTCGCGGCTGTATTCACACAGCCTGCCAGCATCACAGTGCAGGCAATGATGCCGGCACGTTTAGCGGCCTGTCCGGAAGGTACTGCCATCAGGTTCCACCCCAGGAATAGTCTTAATCAGGACTGTTATTCTGGCCGTAGCGTGAAACCGGACAATTCAAAACTCTGATCGTGAACTGAACAAAAAATTTTCGGAGGGAGAGATTAGCCGCTTGCTCTTTCATACCTTTGTGAGAATAACCAGGTTAATGGCGTTCTCCGCAAAGAGCGCTCTGTACAATGTAAAAGGGGAACCAACCGCCTGAGGCATCTTTTTGGGACATTCGGTTTTCACCCTTTACTGATATATCTCTGCGGCCTGCTACGTAATGCCATAACAGCAATTTCATGGCAGGACAATGTTATCACCTGAGGGTTTAAGGCTGATTAGTGGATTACAGCCAACCAGTATTCTTAGTGCAATGCCATCACCCTTGAGTCTTAGCGACTCAACAGCATTTCTGGATACATTCAGGGCCATTTTTAATTATAACTTTCGGGAGCTGGGGTGTAGATTAAAATTCAAACAAAAGAAATACCGCTCCACAGCAATGCCACTTGTCCGCCTAAATGGACTTTTACAGCCAGGAAAAAGGAAGGTTTATATGTTCAGAATTGAAGAAGAGAGCATCAACATTGTCATTGGAGAAGCCCTGTTAGCACTGCTTGATGATGACGCTGAAGTCAGTACAGAAACGCTGTCGGCTCAGCTAAAAAGGATGCTTAAAACTGAAACCAGCGATGCCCGTCGGCAGGCCATTCAGGATGCAATCAGACAGACCGGGGGATTCCTGCACAGTGCGGGGGACGGGCAATATGACGCGGTTAAAGGAAAAACTGCTTATGGCAGAGGAACCTCAGGACTGTTCATCTCCCACTGATAACGATAGACCCTTCGCTCATACACACACTGCAGGTGGTGCTTCAGGATGAGTCAGTTCCCCTGCTTCTCATCATCTTAACGGCCTTTACGCAGCCTGCCCGCACCGCCCAGTCACTGGTTTCCTGACTGAGGCGGTTCAGCGCGGAAATAATGTCTTCTCTCATTACGCCGTCTTTTATGCTGAGCAGTTGCGAGGTAACGATGCCCGTAAGTTCAAATGCCTTTGCCCTGGTATCCACTCTGGAACCCATGAAGCCTCCGTAAAGCGAATGTCCTTAAAGTATAGTACCCTGAGCGAAATGGCCCGGCAGTGCCTGTCGGGCCGTTTCTGGCGTTAAAGCCTGTGCAGGCTGAATCGGGAAGGCTGGAATGCTTAAAGTATTACTTTAGTTTTGCCTGGCAGTCCGTCCCCACCCTGACCAGTGACGCAGACGAGAAAATTATTCATCATCGCAATTGCGCGCCCGTGGCAATCATGTCAGCAGCAAGCAGGACGTCTTCCCGGAGGAGTAGATCCATAACACCCGGCACCGCCATTTGGGCATGTATCGGCTCAAAGGCCCGGTTCAGGTGAAGCAGGTTGTTGGCAAATGTTGACGACGTGAGGTAATTTCCCCGAATAAGCTGGTTCACCATGAAGTCCACACCTTCCTTCAGGGCGCGAAGTGTCTTGTACATCTGTACGGCTTCACGTTCATTGTCTGTGTCGTGACTCATACCTTAAATGTCTCCACCATGTTGCGCAGGGCGTGGGCCTGCTCTGAAAGGGACTGTGAAGCGGAAGAAGACTCCTCGACCAGCGCCGCGTTATTCTGCGTCACGCCGTCCATCTGGCTGACAGCGATACTGACCTGAGAGATACCCTGCATTTGCTCAGAGGACGCCAGCGACAGTTCGTCCATGGATTCGGCCAGTTCGCCGACCATGCCGACAATCTTCAGGATGCTTTGTCCGGTTGAAGAAGCCACGGTCACGCCGCTTTCCACCTGCGCGACAGCCTGTTCTATGAGAACCTTGATGTCACGGGCTGCCGTGGCGCTGCGCTGCGCGAGCGTCCTGACCTCACCCGCTACCACGGCAAAACCGCGACCGTCCTCACCTGCACGCGCCGCTTCGACCGCGGCGTTCAGGGCCAGAATATTGGTCTGGAACGCGATGCTCTCAATCACGGAGGTGATGTCGCGCACCTTCGCTGCACTCACTGAGATATCATGCATGGTGTCTGACATGCGCTTCACGTCGGTTTCGCCGCTGCGGGCCAGTTGCGCGGTCTCGCGGGCCGAATCTGCCGTCTGCCGGGCGCCGGCCGCGTTACTTTTCACAGTAGCTGAGAGCTGCTCCATGCTGGCAGCCGTTTCCTGCAGGGCGGCAGCCTGTTGCTCAGTGCGTGATGACAGCTCCGTGTTGCCCTGTGAAATTTCATCGGCGGCCAGCGCCACGGAGGCGGACGAATCTTTAATCTGCGACACCAGGCCGCGAAGGTTCGCCTGCATACCATCCAGTGAAGCCAGAAGGCTGGTTGTGTCGTTACGGCGCAGCGTAACCGGTCCTGTCAGGTCGCCGGCAGCGATAGCGGCGGCCAGCGCCTGAGCCTGAACCGGCTCACCGCCCAACTGTCGCATCAGGCTGCGGCTGACAATCAGGCAACCCGCCACGGCGGTCAGTACAGACAGCAGTGTCAGAATAACCAGTAGCGCCCGGGTCCGGGACACGGTCTCGCTGGTTTCACTGACCGTATTTACCGTCAGTGTTCTCTGAATGTCGGTCAGCTGGTTAAGGGCTTTCAGTAACTTCTGCTGCGCCGGTCGCGCAGTCTTCATCAGGTAAGCGGTCGCTTCCTGCTGACGGTTCTCCAGCCCCATTTTGCCGGCCGTCATCAGCGTCTGCAGAGCAGCATCTTCTGCCGCCAGTATTTCAGCCAGCGCGTTTTTGCCCTGCTCACTGACGTTGTGGGCCATGCTGTCAACAAGGTGCTCACGCTCCTGAATATATTTCTGCCGCTGGGTCGTCATGCGCTCCCACTCCGGACGGGATTCTTTCTCATCGGTCAGCAGCGCGAGGTTGCGCGCAGCAATCGCCATGTCACGAATGTCGCCGCGCATATCCAGAACAATCGCAAACCGTTTCATTTTATTGTTTATCGCATCATTCATGCCGCGCTGCGCCTCGGTCAGCGCGTGCAGGGCGGTCCCGGTACAGATAACCAGAAGCAGAACAAGTAAACCAAAGCCTGTAGCAAGACGTGTTGAAACCTTCATTATTTTCCCTGGGTGTGATTGTCACTGTCAGGTTCTATCGGCTGCAACAGGGGTAGACTCCACAGGCTTTACAAAATAAATTGAACGCAACTTAATTGATGTCGATAATATTGCAGTCACGATTAGTCTGGCAACGGTTTAAGGTGCCGGTACCTGCCCGTGATATTCTGTTTTTTTCCGGCTTTCCTGCGTCTTTCGCATCATACGATTTACCGAACGCTTGCCGGACTTCAACCTCATCAGGAGCACCGGCATGACAAACCTCAGTGGCGAAAGTGAAAGTAATAACACTCAGCCCCAGAATCTGGAGCAGTTTCTCTGCTTTGCGCTTTACTCAGCCTCGCTGGCCATGACAAAGCTTTACCAGCCGCATCTGAAGCCCCTCGGATTGACCTATCCGCAGTATCTGGCGCTGCTGGTACTGTGGGAAAAGGACGGTATCACGGTATCTGAGGTAGGTCAGCGCGTGCAGCTGGACACGGGTACGCTAAGCCACCTGCTGAAGCGACTCGAACAGGCAGGCTTCATCAGCCGCATGCGCGACACCGGTCATGATGAACGCAGGGTGATTATCCGCCTGACCGGAGCAGGCCGTGAACTGGAAAGCCGGGCCGCCGGGGTGCCTGCTGCGATGATTTGTGAAATGGGCATTCCGTTTGAAACGCTCGCCAGTCTGCGTGACGGTATAAGGCATGTTCAGGAGAAAATCGTTCAGGCTTTGCCCTCACAGGGGAATCATAAAGCCTGATGTTCTGTGACCGTTTCCTGCGCATCGAGGCAGTCGGGCTTCCGTTAAAAAGACTCAATTGACGCGTTCAGCCCGATTGTACTGGTCATTGCGGACTGAACATGGCGGTCTCGCCTGAACAGCAGAGTGCTGAACAGCTCATTTTAAAAAGCTAATCTTCACTTTAAGGAGGATATAATGAAAAACGTTGTACTCAGCATGCTGGCTAAAATATCGCACATCGATGCAGGTATGAAGCAGTTAACAGCCCGCGTTGAGGCGCAGTCTCTTCTCATTAGCGCGCTTGTTCTTGCTGTCAGTAAAGAAGGTGGCGTGACCGAAATGATTGAAAGCGCCAATAAGGCGATTAATACGGTTATTGACTCTGCCGAATGCGATGACCTGCTGAAGTCTGATGCCGCGCTCCTGCTCAGTGAATTTCAGAGCCTGCTGACCATTTCGAGGGCTGTTGATGAAGCAGATGAAGAAATTAATCATCAAGGTATTGCTGAACTTAACCGTGCATTTAAACCTGTTGATTAAGCATGCATGTCCGCTGGTCTGATTGCTCACAAAGCAAATGTTGAGCTCCAGCGGAAAACCGGAGGTTCGGGTGAAAATATGCTTTTCAGAAGGGCTGACATTCACAGGCCTTAGTCGGAGGGTCATGCTAAATAAAACTTCTCCTTTTATTCATAAAGACTTTACTGCCATCGGGATGGTTTTATTTCAGGGGGAACAGCCTGCGTATTTTATTTCTGACTGCCATTAAACTAATTTAAAAGAATTTGTGTTTTAAGACTTAAATTAAAACGCCAGCATCAGCTGGCGTTCTGGTTTTTGAATTATTATGCAACATGATGAGGGGTATGGGTTACGTCACCCCGGCCAGCCAGCAGGCCATCCACTGATATATCCTCATTGAGCACATCCCAGTGAATGCCACGCTTACTCAGCTCAAAGTCGTTTCTGTCTCGTTCTGATGCGTTGAGAAGTTTTGGAAACCAGACAAGTGGCACTCCCATCGTTCTGCCATCGCTCAGCTCAACCCACATGGTACTTTCGTCGAACCTTACCGTTTTAGCTGAAATAGTCATTCCAGGCCTCCACAAAAAGCGTCTGGTTAACTTTAACCAGCTTTGTTAACTCTCTGAGCGTTATGGAATCGAATCCATCATTAGTGCTCAGCCGGACTTCACCCTGCGTCCAGAATTTGGCTTCGCCCTCAGCACTGCGAACATGGATATGAGCAGGTTCGAGGGGGTTACCTTCGTTTGAATAAAAGAAAAATTTGAATCCGCGTACTCTGAGTATAACGGGCATAAACGTTTTACCCCGTGCATGGCTCGATTATGGTGAATAAAAAAGCGCCAGTCAAACTGGCGCTCCTGATGGTATAACTTAATGAATCCTTTACGAAATTGCGTAAATGGCCTTACGACAGACGCCATAACCGTGTCCGAGGAACGGTATGTCATCGTCAAAGTCCATTGGCGGCTCGTTCGCCGGATTACTCGGAGCCGACTGTTGTGCCTGAGAAGGCTGAGGCTGTTGTGGCTTACCCCATCCATCTTGCTGGCCTGAAGGCTTATTGTTTCCACTGGTGTTGGTGCTGTTTTTAGCCCCGCCCAGCATCTGCATCGTTCCATTTACATCAACCACGATTTCGGTCGTATAGCGTTTAGTACCTTCGCTATCCTGCCATTCACGTGTTCTGAGTTTGCCTTCGATATAAACCTGTGAACCCTTACGCAGGTATTCACCGGCTATTTCAGCCAGCTTTCCAAACAGCACGACGCGATGCCATTCGGTTTTTTCCCGGTTTTCACCGGTCTGTTTGTCACGCCATGTTTCTGAGGTGGCCAGAGAAAGACTGGTCACTGCAGTTCCGTTTGGCATGTAACGAACTTCGGGGTCCTGACCGAGATTGCCGACCAGGATAACTTTGTTGACGCCGCGTGCGGACATAATGAATTCCTCTTAGAAATGGTGTTGAGAGGAACACACCCGCCGGGATGTGTTCCGGCGGTGTGTCCGTGACGCTTAGAAAGATTCCGGATCGTAAGCCTTTTGAGCGGCTGGACCGGTTTCTGGCGTCTGGGAAGCGTTAGGAGCCTTGTAAACAACGACCTGTCCCTTTTTGATGAACTCAACCTTTATCAGGCGAGCCTTCAGTGAGGGGCGGGATTCACCGGCATGCTCACCGCTTTGCAGGGTAAAAACGTCGGCTTTAAGACCACTGAGTACAAATCCAATCAGGACTTTTTCCTCTTCATCAACGGCTTTCTGACAGCGGTTAATAAGTGAGGTCTGCTCTTTACCTGCAACGGTAATGTCGAAGCGGGTATAGGATGCACTGTCAGTTGGTCCGGTCAGGGCATTGATAACGGCGCAGGTAAATTCACCTTTTTGCCCCTCAAGACGACGAATCGAACTGAGGTAGCCGATACCACTGACGTTAAGGTTGAAATACTCTTTCTGGTTGTTGCCGGTAGTGGCAGAGCCAGCAGAGTCAGTGTTGTTTGAAGCAGGGGTGTTTGCAGTTGCAGTCATGATGTGATCTCCGGAGTAACACGAAACAGGGTGCGGAGAAACATCAGTCCCGTGCGGGAGAGAGTTTCCCGCAGGGGGTCAGCAAGTAATTGCCGACAGGCTGTATTAGTGAAGTGGACCTTAACCTGGTATACAGGTCCCTGTTTGCAAAGGTTAACAGGTTTGAACCGCCCGAAAGCGCCATCTCTCAGGTTATGATGGCATTGGCATGTGATTACCCGAAGGCGTTCCTCTCAAATCACCGGAACATTGGCAGTTGTCGGAAGGACAACGTTTAGCCTCTTTATCTTTCACGTACACGCAGCGCTTGTCAATCTGGCTACGTATAAAAATTCATCAGTGCGCGGATAATAAAAAGCGGCACCTCTCGGCACCGCCATCGGGGTCTGCACCATCGACCTTAAGTTAATCTGCCTGAGGCAGTTGCTCCGCTGGCGTGTTCAGCTCCCGGCACGGGTTTCACGGAGTTTTCGTGCCTTGCCGCCTCCCGCACAGGTAGTAGGGGGCGGCCAGACTGTATTCCGGCAGCACATGCATTAGATGCTGACGGAGCCCGCAGTCACGGGGTGCGGCTTCAGAGCCGGCGTCACAATAACAAAGGCGCTACCCGCCCGCAATCGGATAACACGGGTTAATTCTTTTTTGTTTTTGGCGACTTAGCTCTGCCTGAGCTTTTACGCCTGCCAGTATCCAGACTGATGATGCCTTTGCATTCCGGGTAGCGAGTACAGCTGCGGAATTCTCCTTTAGGGCTCCTGCGCAGGGCGGTTTTGCTGCCGCAGAGCGGGCACGGAGGCGAAGGCGGCACCCGGATGCTGATGCGCTGCTGCATTCCCTGGCTGACCAGCGTCGAGGTCCAGGCGGTCTGACGCTGCAGAAAGTCACTCAGGTTCATACGGCCGGCAGCCACTTCGTCAAGCGCCTGCTCCCAGAGCGCAGTCATACCCGGGTCGGTCAGCTGCGGTGGCAGGGCATCAATGACGTCCGCCCCCAGGTCTGTTGCCAGAAGTTTACTGCCTTTGAGCGTGATGAAACGGCGGCTCAGCAGCTGCTCGATGATGCCAGCCCGCGTTGCTTCAGTGCCGAGCCCGGCGTTTTCTTTGAGGATTTTACGCAGCTGAAGGTCGGTGACGTACGCAGCGGCGTTCATCATGGCACCAATCAGCGTGTCAAAGGTGTAGTGTGCAGGCGGCTGGGTCATCAGTTGCTTAACTTCTGCGCCAGTAACGCCGCACTGTGCCCCTTTGTTGAGCGGTGGCAGGGAACCTGCGCTGTCTTCCTCAGCAGTGTCCTTATCTTCTTCGTCCTTCGTAAACAGCACTTTCCAGCCCTTTAAGACTTCAGTTCGGCCAGTTGTGCGGAACAACTGGCCACCAATGTCAAAGGAAATGCGCGTCGCATCTGACTCGCAGAGCGGCAGGAACTGGGCCAGGTAGTTGCGACGGATAAGCAGGTAGACCTGGCGCTCTGTCTCAGTCAGGCTGGACAGCTGAACGGCGTTGCGCGTGGGGATAATGCCGTGATGCGCCGTGATTTCTTTATCGTTCCAGATGCGGGAAGCAAACCCTCTGTCCAGTTGTGAAAGCAGAGATGCGAACTCAGGTGAGGGGTCAGTACGCGCCATGGCATCAAACACGGCCGGGATTTCTTCCCGCATTGACTCCGGCAGCCAGCCGCAGTTTGTGCGGGGATAGGTCGTGGCCTTGTGCTTTTCATACAGACTCTGAGCAGTGTCCAGCACCTGCTGTGGCGACATATTCCACATCTTGCCACAGGCCCGCTGCAGTGTTCCCAGTGAAAAGGCCAGCGGGGCGGCTTCTTTCTCCCGTTTTGTTTCGTACTCCGTCACGGTTGCAACACCCGCCTGACGGCAGAGCTGCGCCACCTGCTGAGCAATATTCTGGTGAATACAGCGCTTTTCCACATCAGCATAGACGGCGGCAGGCACCCACGATGCCTGAAAACTGACACCTGAAGCACTGAGCACAGCCTTAACCTGCCAGTAGGGCTTCGGCACGAATGCGGCAATCTCGCGGTCGCGACGAACAACCAGTGCCAGCGTGGGCGTCTGTACCCGCCCGACTGAGACCACGCCCTCAAAACCGGCTTCGGCCGCCCGGAGGGTATACAGTCGGGACAGGTTCATGCCGACCAACCAGTCCGCGCGTGAACGCCCCAGCCCAGCATGGTACATCCCGACCGAAGCCTGTCCCGGACGCAGGTCGCTCAGAGCAGCCCGGACGCTGAGCTCGTCCAAAGCCGAAAACCAGAGGCGCAGAATCCTCCCCTCCCAGCCGCAGTAGTCCAGCAGTTCGCGGGCGATGACTTCACCTTCACGATCGGCGTCGGTGGCGATGACCACCTCATCAGCCTGTCTGAGCAGTTTCTCAATGACCTTAAACTGATCCTGCGTGTCCTTTTTAACGACAACCTGCCACCTTGAAGGGAGAATTGGCAGTGCAGACAGAGACCAGGGCTTTCCGTACTGCTGGCCGTAGACCTCTGGCGGTGCGGTCTCCAGCAGATGGCCTACCGCCCAGGTGACCGTCACGCCATTACCCGTCATAAAACCGTCACCGCGCCGGCTCGCCCCCAGCACAGCGGCGAGGTCACGACCCTGAGAAGGCTTCTCACACAAAAATAACCGCATCACCGGCCCCGCTATTGACCGGCTTTATAACGGAGGCGCAGAAGGCTTACGCTCGCTTCATTAACCGGCGGGGAAAACGCCGAGCGCTTTTCTCCGAGAAGGACAGCGCGATCAGGTTCACCGGCCGCCTCACATGCAGTGCGCCATGTCTCGTTATCTTCAGCAGCGTCAAGACGGGTTGCGCCTACTTTGCGATAGCGTAGAACAGAACCATAAATCTCTCTGAGCAGACGGCTTCCGCTGCCCAGCATGTCATAACGCTGACTTCGGGAGATGACACCGTAATGGGCAGCCTGCAAAACCCTTTTTGCATACTGATCAAAACCCATCAGTAAAAATACGCACCGGTAACCAAGGGGGGTGCCACTGAATACCGTCAGATCCAGCGTTTCAGCTGCCTGTGCATCCGTAATACTGACGCCAGCAGGCACGAAACTCATCTGCTTATCAAGGGACGCGATAAGTTCATTCATCTGCTGACTGGCATGCTCAATCTTTTCTTCAAGGGTCAGCATGGCCATATCAGCCCAGGGTTCGTTTTGCTGAGAATCTCGGTTGATCTGTGTGGCACGATGAAGAAACTGGGGCATTCCCATAATAGGCTGCTTTCCCTTTTTACCGTCTTCACGCTTCTCCGCTTTGCGGCCTTCCCATAAACCAATCGCATAATTAGTGTGCAGTTCAATTCGTAGTTCAGACTGAAGCGCACCGGCCCTGTTTTTCTTCTCTGCCATCGTTAATACCTGCATTCAGTTAAGATGAACCGGCATCATCCGGAAAGCACAGGTTTCACAACAGCCTGAAACTCATAATCACGATTCTCTAATTACAGGTTGTTCAATTTTTGAACTTGCTGCGCCCCGCAGCAAGAGCATTTTTTGACCAGTTGTTAGTCCTGCTTTGGCTTTTGCTTCAGTCGATAGCTTTCTCCTTTTATATGTACAACGTGTGAGTGATCTAAGATTCGGTCAGGCATTGCGGATGACAGGAAGTAGTGCCAGCTCACTGTTGTGTGGAAGCAACAAGCCTTTCCGATAAAGGCAGCGCCAGTTGAAGAGCAGGTTATCGTTAATGCCGTTTTCGCGTGCAAGCTGGGCCACATTAGTGCCTAGCTGTAGTGATTTCTCGACCAGGGCGGTTTTGAACGCGCGCGGGCAGTTTGGTCTGCGGATGCGCTTTCTGGCGATCGGCTTTTCGTCCGTAACGGTAACCACAGGGACTGGCGGTGCGCTGGAGAGAGGGCGGTAAAGACACTCATCCAGTTTTTGCTCCGACAAGGCGGGGGGCAAAGGCCATGAAAGCCCGGCTTTCCGTAATCGAACAAAAAGATCGCAAACGGTCGTTTTGAAAATTCCCAGACGGCCTCCGGCCTCGACCCGGGCTAAATTCTCGTCGAAGTGCAGATGCAGGGGGGCAAGTAGCCAGGTCCGGTGTTTCATACTCTAATGTCCATTATAAATGATGGACATTATTGTCACGGAGCCGGAGGGAAACGGACAGACGGTCTATATGAGACGCTTACTGGCCACATAACCCATGCATCGTTCTTGCGTTCTCATTTTTGCTTCATCAGGGTTCAGGTATGGCTTTTTTGAAACAACTAGTTAACACAATCTAACTCTACTAACTGCATAGATGAGGCCTGAATAATAACGTCCGCTTCTGGCACAGAGCGGAAGGGCTAACGGCCCGCAGTCAGTAAGTAACGGATGTTTGCAAGCACTCTTACTGCTGACAATGACCGCAGCCAAGATAAGATAGGTGGTGTCACTCAATCTATCCAGGGTACAGGCTCACCGATATAAGTGTGCGTACAGCAGCGGCAAGTCACTTTAACGTCCTTTCTCGTAATTGAAGGGTTTACCTGTTGCAGAATTCCATTCTCATCAACAAATAAACCCGGATAAAAACTGCTTTCGCCAATGCAGACTAAATCCCTTCGCTGATGCTCATGTAGCGCGACCAACCAGAATACAGGCTCGGTGGTATCAAGACGTCCACATACTTCGCTGAATATTTCATCCCACGGTTTGCCAATCTGCTTGATCAGAAAATAAAACAATGGGGTATAGTCTCGGCCACGCTTCTGTCTGCCATGCATTGTCTCGCGTTTTACCAGTAGCTCATCTCCGACTTTTTTACGATTGCGTTCCCAGCGATACTCTGCACCTGGATTATTAGAATGGTGCCGCGTAGTCGTATTGACGCTGCGATACAGTTTACGGGACTTATTCTGTTGATGAATACGCATAGCTCGATCTCGTGCATCCTTTCATTTGTGGGTCAGTAGCCCCTTTTGGACCTGGATTCAATAGTGTGTGGTTGTATAAAAAACGTTCATACTTAAAGGTTGTCTCATTCTGCTCGAATATCGTCCTACTGACAACTACCAAAGGGCCGCTCCTGGCACAAGGCGGACGGACGGCGCTGAAGGTCCGCTATGAGCGAAAAGCGGACGTTAAAGCTTCATATGCCGCTTGCTGTAAAAATAAAAAAAGGGAAATTAGTGGGATTGATTTGCTTAAGGGGTCGATATCAGATGGATAAGATGCTTAAGTTTATGCTTTCCCACTATGCAGAACTACCGTTGCCTCAGAAAACCCTACACAGCTGGCTTCAGAAATGGATTAGTGAACAGACAGAAAGATGCGCAGACAATGCTTTTGCGGCAGGGTTTCCGTGGAAAGAAACGGGTCTACCCCAGTCCTATTTCTTACAACGGAAGCTTTGTATCGATGGTCAATATTTTTTGACAGGCCCACGTTACAGAGGGGGCGATATTAACCGCCCTTTCGTTGATATTGTGGCTTGGAGCGCTGACATTAATGATTCCGTGCTCAAATCTATCAGCCGGGAATGGGCGGATTTAAAACCACAACACATTCGCCAGCTTGCGCCCGGTAACAATCCCGTCCAGGGTATGACTGACCAGCTTGTATATGCATCCTGCCTGTTTAGTCAACCAAAGTATCATGACGATGGCCTTACTTTGAAACCCGCCTCAAGCGCTGATTTTGACTGGTGCCGAAATGCTCTGCTGGAGGCCTATCAGCATTCATGGTCTACAATTCCTGCCTTATCAGGCAGCCTGTGCTCTGTAGATAACGAAGAGCTTGGTAACCATATCTCTAAAGGCCATACGTATATTGTTCAGGAAAAAGGCGTCCGGGTCGGACTAATTATTTGCGAGAAAGAGAAAGTTGCATTCTTAAAGGGTTACCAAATTTCGGAAGAAGTGATACTACCCGCGTTTCGCGGACGCTCTCTGGCTTCCCGGGCACAGTGTTTGCTTCGTAACCATCTTTCGCACTTTAGCCGGGAGGATTGCCTGATTGCAGGAACCATTATTCCGCAAAATTTTCCGTCTATAAAAACAGCTGAAAAAGCAGGGCGTACCTGTGTTCTCAGATATGAGTTTTTGCCCGTGATTTTTTGATTAGAGATACATTGCCATGATGCGCCAACGTCCGCTCTTGGCACAAAGCGGACAGGCTGACTGAGCATGAGGTCCGCTATGAGCGAGGAGCGGACATCAAATGGTGGTCACAGGGAAGCTCTGCCACATTAAACATAACAACCCTGTTGCGAATCATGTCTCATACGCTTATAAAATCAGAAACCTATGTGGAGATGAGAGCACTATGGACATCGCGATCAGAAAATTACTGCCGGTTGAATGGGATCATGCTTACAGTCTGATTTCACAGCTACGGAATATTTCCAAAGAGAAATTTATCGAAAGCGTCAGAATTCAGACCATGAACGGTTATGAGCTTGTTGGCGCATTTGGCGATGAAAAAATGCTTGGCCTGATGGGCTTCCGCCCCGTTCATACTCTGGCTAGAGGATCACATCTCCATATTGATGATTTGGTCGTAGATGAGGCATCAAGAAGTGCGGGTATAGGGAAAAAACTGCTGGATTTTGCCACCACTGAATCAGAAAGCAGGGATATGAACTTCGTGTTCCTCGATGCCCGACAGCAGGCGATACCATTTTATGAACGTAATGGTTTTGCGGCTCACACTTCACCTTCAATGAAAAAGCCTCTCCGATAAAACCAAAGAGCCTGTTCCTGGGCGTTTACAGGGTTGCGATCAATAATGCCCGGGCACTCTGATTTAACATAAGAGTTCGGCCACGCACCGGACGTGCGCAGCCTCATAGCTGTCAGAGCTGCGCATTCTGGTAGAGATCCCAGCGATTGCCGTAGATGTCCTCAAACACGACAACCATTCCGTATTCTTCCTCGCGCGGCTCCTGGCAGAAGTGGACGCCTTTTGC
The DNA here is from genome assembly GCA_030522485.1 of Stenchaetothrips biformis. Classification (NCBI taxonomy): domain Eukaryota; kingdom Metazoa; phylum Arthropoda; class Insecta; order Thysanoptera; family Thripidae; genus Stenchaetothrips; species Stenchaetothrips biformis. Next base: position 186,943 of record CM060086.1, read on the forward strand.
CTTCATAGCATTGTAGTCGCGCCAGAAGTCGTCGGTCTGCAGGAACAGGAATACCCGCCCGCCACACTGGTTGCCGATAAAGCCTTCCTGCCGCTCGTTTGAAGCGCGGGCCAGGAGAAGATTACAGTCGCTTTCCGGGTTCGGCGTCACTACAACCCAGCGTTTGCCAGGCTGCGGTGTGTCCTCAACCAGGGTAAAGCCCAGCTTGTCGGTGTAGTACTCGATCGCGCGGTCGTAGTCGTCGACCACGATCGCCACGTATCCCATGCATCGCTTTTGCGTTCTCATTTCTGCTCCGTCAGGTTTCAGGCACAACAGCCCGGACACTCTCTTTTAACATAAAAGTGCTGTTGCGATCCGAGTGCAGCTACTGGAAAACGCTATGCAATGCTCTCTTCTGCGGCCTGAGGGCCATTTCCGTCACTTTTCCCTGCCCGGAACCCCGAAAAACGCTCATGATGATTTCTGCGCTTCTGCATGGTTATGCAGTGAAATCTGTACTCTAGGGATTAGTGCATGCAGATGTTGGAAACGTCCGCTTCTGGCACAAAGCGGACTGACGGCAGGTCAGGGTCCGCTATGAGCGACAAGCGGAAGTTAAGTATTTGACTATTCTCTTAGCCCTCTTTTGGAAGCATTATTAAATATTATAACTTCTGCCATCCTATCCATCCCTAAAGGTATATTGATCATATGCGTAAACTACAAAAACTAATTACAGCCGAATATACCAACCACCCACCTCAGTCCAATCTTCCTACAACAGCGATAACTCGTATCGCATCAAAATGTCGAAAGGATGAAGTTGCAGATGCACATATCCTCATTAAGCAACTTAAGGCTGAGTTGGCCATAGTGCCTGATTGGGATGGAGATACGCAGGATGACATCTGGAAGGCCATTGAATTTTTCAGGTCAATCTTGTCAAAATTAGATAATTAATGACTGGATCGGCCACTTTGCGCAACTTGTGCCTAATACCTGTGGCACCTGCTGTACGCCGTGACTCTGGGCTGGTTTGTTCGTCCTCTGGAACGTCCTCTGATGCAACGCAGGCGCTACTTGATGCGTTACGTATAAGAGGATGAGCTATCAAGAATGAATCAATTCATCTCCATAGTAAACGTCCGCTTCTGGCACACACTCGACGTTCAGAACGCTACCCGTACTTAGAACATCCGCAAAATTTCACTGCGCATTAGGATCTGCTTGTTTAACATGGTTCCCTACGTTCTGGTAAGAACATTGGTACAGTTCGGTACTCACAATTATTAATATGCGAGAAAATCGAAAAATTAAGTTATAAAACAGTTGAATCGTTTAATTGAAGTCTTGAGAGAGCTAATGAAAACTCAGTTATTAGGACGTGACTGTCTTCAAGACCGATACTGACTCGGAAAAAAATCATCTCTGAGCTACCAGTTGGCCAGTGTATGGGTGTAAACGGAATCAGACAACTGTCTACAGCTCCCCAGCCATAAGCTAACTTAACTTTTTTAAACTCATTTAAAAAAGCATCACGTCTGGCGTCAGTCGGTTTTCTTATGGCGAAACTGAAAATTCCGTTGCTTTGCTGATAATACTTAATGAATGTTTTATGGTCAGGATGCGACGAAAGATTAGGAGAAATTACTGTTTCAATGGCAGGATGTTTACTCAAAAAATCAATAAGTTGATGTGCTGTCTCACTTTGTGTTTTCAGTCTAGAGGGTAATGTTTTAAGACCTTTATAAAGACTACTAGACTCTTCGCTGCCAGCATTCATTCCTGAATTCATGAGATACTGGCGGACAGGGTGGTAGTAACGTTCTGTTGTGGTTATTGTTCCGATCACAGCATCGGAATGTCCTGTCAGATATTTAGAAGCAGAGTGAACAACAATATCGATACCGTGACTGATGGGGTTCAATAGGAGTGGAGTGGACCAAGTGTTGTCCATCACAGTCAGTATGCCTTTCTGTCTTGCAATGACAGTAACAGTATCGATATCAGTAACTTCATAAATATTTGAAGAGGGTGATTCAATATAAATTAGCTTTGTTTTATCTGTGAGATAATCCTCACAGTGACTAAATTCATTCGCACTGATAAATGTCGCATTGATACCAAGTGATGTTAAATAAGTCATAATGAAGCGGCGGACAGGTTCATAAACTGAGCGAGTGATTAAAATATGGTCATCCGGACGTAAAAAGGTCATTAAAACAGAGGTAATCGCAGCGAGGCCCGAACATGTACTTATCGAACAATGGCCGCCCTCAAGGCGAGTGATTTCCTGCTCGACAGCATCAGTCATTGGCGTTCCAAAGCGGGAGTAGCGGGGATACTGCTTTTTCAACAAATCCTGAGAAGCCTGCTCAAGCTCTTCGAAATTACGATAAACACCAGAGGTAAACCTCCGGATCGCTGGATGAGGGAAATAGCGGTTTTCATCACCACCACTCTTATCAGTCATTGCTTACAATTTCCCAGTGACGTCCATCATGGATGTTTTCATAACATTCACTGAAAATCGTCAGGACGGAAGCAGGATCATCAGCTTCCACCACATGTCCAATGAGATAAAGACCCGATTTTTCCCCTCCACTATAAGTCACACCTGATTTTCCTGTCAGATGTGTCCGGCGAACGGCAGAGGGATAGACACTTGGCAATGAGAGAAGCTTGCCATTTGCCGGTGGGATACAGACACAACCAAATCGCTGAAAATCTTTATGGTAGTCAGGATAGACTACAGCGTTTACCTCACACTCGGCTAATAACCATGCGCGGTCAATATTCAATCCAGACATATCTTCTATCAAAAAACTAATCATTCCTCCGCCGGTTCTACTAGCGATCTCACAGAAGATAATGTCCTGTTGCTTAGTAACCCACAGCTCACAATGAAACGCGAAGTTTTTTGTTTCAGGCATAAAGCTGATGATTTTTTTTGTCGTATCAACCAATAGGGAATACAATCTATCATGATTTCCTAGAGGAATATTACCAATGTACATATTGCTGCGATACGAGAGGCAGTCATTGATATATTTAAACGGTTGAATAAATTTCAGCTCGCCATCAACGATAAGACCATCAACATGAAACATCTTTCCGTCAACATAAGTCTCAGCGAGCATCCCTGAAAATTGATTTTCGCCGTATTTCAGACAAAGCTCTAAATCCTCAAATGACTTAATAATCACCACTCCGGAGGAACCTGATGCGAGCCGGGGCTTTATAACACATGGGAATCCACTTTGCCTACAGAATGCACGGATATCTTGAGCCGAATCAACTTTACGATATGACGGAACTTTAATATTCTGTCCTGAAAGTCGCTCTTTCATCAGGTATTTATCCCTGTAGCATAGAGCACTTTCGGTTGATTGCCCCAATACTCCATAACGAAATCGAATATATGCTGCCCGAATAATATCAACCTCTGCCCGGCAGAATACATGGTCAAAAGGAGTTGTTTTATAAATCTTTTCTACCAATTCAAATAGGCTATCATCATCCTCATCATAGTTTGAAAGACTGTAACAGTGCGTAATGTGGCAGGCATATTCCTCATAAAACTTTGGTGATGTGACCACTATGGGTATTACACCTGAATCCTGTAACCATTCATCATAAGGAGTACGCGCGTACTCTGTTTTAGCCAGTATTAGAACACTTTTTTTCTTCATTTATAAAAATCTTCCTTTTTCTTTAACCTTATCAATAACCAGTCTGTAGTAAAGATTAGAATTTAAAATTAAATTGTCAATAAATGTAAATAATCATTAATATCATGTACATATGTTCTTTTTTCTCTAATTTAAGAGGTATATAAATAGCAGAGCAACAAAATAGTAACGTAAGGTCACTATCATTTTTAATGATAAAATATAAAAATAAATCATTTTTTTAGTTTAATACTCTGATGCGAAATCGTTATTGGATTTAATGTTTCAATTAAGTGTTACACGAAGCTCAAGGATTGACAGATGTTATTGCTGATATATAAATACTGAATCAAAAAACAACAATGAGGCAATGTCGAATGCAGGAAAATAAGGATATATCTTACGATTATCATGGGGACATTGATTTTCGAGTTCCTTTTAAATCAATTAAAAATGAAGACATCCATTTCTATCTCGATGTCGATACTTTTGTCGGAAAGGATACTTGCGGACAGAATTGTAACCATTGTTGGTTTGTTAATTATGAAAAAGTATTTTCAAAGTCTTTTGGTATCCAGCAGGGACATGATATCTACAGGAAACTGACTGAGCAGAGTTTTAACGTTTACCCCCGCTATGTTGACAGTTTTGCACACAATGGCGAATTTATGGATATTTATGGTCCAGCACATAATCGAGAGTTTCGTGCTGGTGAAAATAAAAATGAAACAGATACAATGGCAGCTGGGGATGCGTGGACTAGTGGTAAACCTTTATTACAGAAGAACTACAAAGATCTACTCGATAAAGCAGTAAATAATGGTTACGGAACGATCTCAATTACATTCCATGGCCTGGTCGACGATCCTGAAGCGTTACTATTAAGTCCTCATGCTGACTACCCAATCAAAGGAGTGTTTCCGGGAAATAAATGTATTGAAGTTATATCCCGAATTCAAAATTATAGTAGCGGTAATGATCATAAAGCCAGCCTGAGAGTGAACATTGGGATCACGGTAGGAACACATAACCATACTAGAAGCGACCTCATTAAGTATTGCCAGCTGTTTAATAAGCTGGGTGTACAAACTGTACGATTCAATTGTTTCACCGATCATGGCCGACGCCATCCCCATCTTCAATTGACACAAGATCAAGTTGCTGATTTTTATCGTGATATCAGATGGATACATGACAATGTAGCTTTGAATTTCCAGCTAGGAGTAAGTGAGGATTTTGGTACTTCAGGTATTGAGATATTGGAACTTCCGTCACATGTTGGATGGTGTCGGGCTGGACGCCAGCTATTTGCTATCATTCCGGCAACGGAGGAAAGTTTAGTTATTGATGATATTGTTCATGAAAGAATTGGACAGATTGTAGGCTGTGTGAACATCTTTGAACCAACATTTGGATACCTGACTCGTTTTACTGACCCATTGACTGGTGACACTGATTATCAGGTTCATTTCGATTCTAGTGCCATTGAAGCCTTCACACAGGACAGACTCTCGGGTATTTATAAAAACGGTTGTTTTGCAGGGGAAATACTCCAGATGCAAAATTATGATATCCCTCTCGTGGATAAAAATCGTATCGACATTATCGAAGTATAGTCAAAATAATTGTTACGAGGCCTGAAAAGGCCTCTTGTCAAAAGGGGTTTTAATGAAAATTCTTGTTTCTCCTCAATGGGTTTTGGACATGCAGCCATCCAAAGAAATACTTATTATTGATGCCACGTTAAAAAAAACAATGAATATGACTGGTGAAAATAAAAAAGAGGTCATCCCTGGTGCTGTGTATTTTGATCTGGATAATGTTTTTTCTGATCAATACTCTGAACTACCTCACACTTTTCCTTCGTTTTCATACATGTCCGCTAAGCTGGGTGCTATAGGTCTTACACCGCACACAAAAGTTGTTGTTTATGATCAACAGGGAATATATTCCGCTCCAAGAGTGTGGTGGATGTTAAAAGTTATGGGAGTTGAGGAGGTGTATATACTAGATGGGGGGGTGCCAGCATGGAAGGAGGCTGGGTTCGCAGTATGTGAAAATCACACGCTCCCGGTCGCTAGCGAGGCTAAGCATTTTCCAGCCCAATCCGAATACATGGTGGACAAAAGAGCTGTATTAAGCAATATCAATACACACCAATTTGTCATTGTCGACGCGAGACCAGCCGCTCGCTTTAACGGAGTTCAAGCTGAACCTCGGGCAGGTTTGCGGTGCGGGCATATCCCCGGCTCAGTGAATATTCCCTTTACAGAGGTTTTAGCGGAAGGAAAATATAAATCACGAGACTTTCTTAGCGCTCTGTTTGACCGCCAGGGGTTGTCTCCTAAAAAATCTTTGGTGTTTAGTTGTGGATCCGGAGTAACCGCATGTATTGTTCTCATAGCCGCGTACATTGCAGGATTTAATCATCTAAAAGTCTATGATGGTTCCTGGGCTGAATGGGGGGCTGATGGTGCATTACCAGTCCAGTCATATCAGGTGTGAAAATGACCAATAATAACGAAATAGCCAACTCTCCGAATAATCTGGTACCTGTAATTGGTACCATGCTCGCTGGTACCTTTCTGTCCAGGATGGGTTATTTCATGACCTGGCCCTATTTATCTGTAGTGCTTTACCAACAATTCAAACTCAGTGCCATAATCATCGGTACCATTTTTTTTATTACTTCGTTTATTGGCGTATTGATTGGTGTGTTTACCGGCTATTGGTCAGATAAACTGGGCCGTGAGCGTACGCTTATAACCAGTTTGTTAGTGAGTGTGGCTGGATTTTTCTTGATGGCGTACTCAAATCACCCAGCTGAATTTGCCACTGCTATGGCATGTATTGCAACAGGACGAGCATCTACGGAATCATTAAGTAAGTCTATGATTGGAGATCATATTCGTGAGGTTAGTAAAAGAGAAAAATTCCAGTATATCCGTTATTATATCGTCAATATTGGCACAGCTTTGGGCCCTCTGATCGGAACCTATGCTCTTGTCTCACAGACAGTTAACCTATTTATCATTTCTGGTCTCATTTATCTCCTGTATGCTTTAATGCTTACGGGCATAATCGTTCGCTATCCAGTGGTTAAAAGGACTGGAGAACAGATAAACCATGGCATTGGCGTTTCACTCCGAATTCTCTTCTCACAGCAGTCATTTTCCAGACTTCTTTTGTGCTTTTTTCTTGTCATGTTTACCTATGTTTCATTTGATTCTCCTTTAGTCCAGCTTCTCACTCGTCAGCATTTCCCAGATCTGACGCATACTATCAGCGCGATTTTTATGACGAATGCATTTACCGTTATTATTTTCCAGTATCCTGTTTTGTTTCTTTTACGAAGATGGAGTACGCGGAGAAAAGTTATTTTCGGGATATTTTTAATCTCGTTAGCTCAGATATTATTTATAATGGTCCGTTTTGAATTACTTACACTGATTGTTATTGCCACATTTGTACTCAGTGTGGGTGAACTCATCACAATGCCCGCATTAAGTGTCGAAGTTGATAGGCTGGCACCAGACCATCTGCGGGGAACCTCCTTTTCTCTGATAAACCTTACATCTCTGGGGACCTCATTGTGCCCACTATTCTGCGGCTTTCTCATTAATGCAGGGCTTGTGTCTGAGATGTTTATTTTTCTCTTCATAACAGGACTTATCTCTCTTCTAATTTATCGTTCCATTGAAGAATCACCAGATTATCGGGCATTTCCCCCTCCTGTTAGATGATGACACCAGAGGAATTAATGCGTATTGCTAGCAAAAGTTCTGATGTCAAAACATATCCAGTATGTAGGTGATGGCATTTTGCTTAAACTTACGCTTCTGGCTGTGAGTTCAACGGGATATTTGATAGGCGAATAGCAGACGGCCCCTGTTATCAGTATTTAATTGCCTGCGGCTTTTTTATGGCCTGCTGCATCAACGCTTCACTGACCACGCCCGGCAGCACCGTGGTGTTTTCTTCGGTGGCATTCTCCACCGGCATAACGATAATCACGGGTATGCAGTTTCAACTGGCAAGCTGATACTGAGCCTTAATCTGCTGCTTATTTTTTGAGCTTGCTGCGCCCCGCAGCAAGATTATTTTTTAACCCGTTGATTGCGGTTTTTTTACGAACTGCTGCCTGATGGCGGCAATAGCCGCACTTACCTGCTCGGCAGACGCACGATTCTCTGGCAGGACGGGAGTAGTATTTTTTGA
>CM060086.1:195813-229500 GCA_030522485.1 Stenchaetothrips biformis
GGCACTTTGGGTGAGGGCAGAGGCGTGAACCGTTCGGATGGACAAGCAGAGAAAGACGCTGTGAATCAGTCAGTATAAAAGGCGAGCACAAGAGGGATGCTGGGGCTTCTCACGTACGGCAGGGGAACAGGTTTATGACGATTTTATCGAACGGGAATCACGCCAATCAGACTGACTGTTTGGCAGAATGCGCAGGTGAACCCCACTACGCATCGGAACATTTCTCACGCAGATGGAATAAAACCGTGTTGAAAGGCTTTAAAGCCTGCCTGAAAACAAAAATTTGGCTCCTCTGACTGGACTCGAACCAGTGACATACGGATTAACAGTCCGCCGTTCTACCGACTGAACTACAGAGGAATTGCTAGAACGGGGCGAATAGTAGCGACGTCAGTTCGGTATGTCAAAGCTCTCTTTCATGCTTTGCGTTCAAGTGCTCGTAAAAGCAGCGTATTGGCGAATATCAGACACATACGCTTGCTTTTCAAACTGCTAACAGGATCTCAATTTAAACCCATTTCTCCGTAGATGTTAGACGCATGTCAAAGTTTTGTTATTTGAAGATATCAAAACGCTTGTTTCAGTGCTTTTATGATAAAAATTTCAAAAAATAAATATATGGAATAAATGAACTGAATGGCGTCTGAAAGTGGGATAGTCGTACCAGTACCTGGATTGTCTCCTTAGTATGTTAAGTAAAATCAGGCGGATAAGAAAAGTAATGGTGATTTTAGCAAAAGCGTCAACGTAGTTGTCTTACCTCAAATTTCCATAAAAAACGCCGGCGAGGCGGTGTGAATGTAAAAGATATTTTTCATTCAAAACGTGAATCGCTAGCAAGTTAACAAATAAGAAGGGTCCCTATGAACATCAAAAAAACGATTGTTGCCTCACTGTTAGCCTGCATGTTACCCGCCGCCGCAATGGCGAAAGATGTTTCCGTTGGCGTTTCAATGGCGTTGTTCGACGACAACTTTCTGACGATTGTGCGTACCGCCATGCAAAAAGAGATGCAAAAAGATGGCGTTAAAGGCCAGGTAGAAGACGCCAAAGGCGATGTGGCCCAGCAGCTCCAGCAGGTCCAAAACTTTATCGGGCAGGGCGTTGACGCAATTATCGTTGCGCCAGTCGATACGAATGCAGTGAAACCGATTATCGATCAGGCCGCTAAAGCCGGTGTTGCGCTGGTGTTCGTGAACCGTAAACCGCAGGCGCAGTTGGGTGACAAGATGGCTTTCGTGGGCTCGGATTCTGAACTGGCGGGCCGTCTCCAGATGGAAGCCCTGGCGAAGGCCATGAACGGCAAGGGCAACGTTGCCATCTTATTGGGTGACCTGGCTAACGAATCGACCCGCGAACGCACCAAAGGGGTGGAAGCCGTTGTGGCGAAATACCCGAATATTAAAGTGGTGCAAAAGCAGACGGCGAAATTCAGCCGCAACGATGCTGTTGATGTCGTGAGTAACTGGATGACCGCTGGCGATGATATCAATGCCATCGCGTCAAACAATGATGAAATGGCGATTGGGGCCATTCAGGCATTAGGCAAGAACGATAAACACATTCTGGTGGCAGGCGTGGATGGCACACCGGATGCGTTGCAGATGATCAAGAACGGCAAAATGGTGGCCAGTGTATTCCAGGACGGTAAAGGCCAGGGTGAAGGCGCTGTTCAGACCGCAATCAAACTGGCAAACGGCGAAAAAGTGCAAAAGATTGTTGATATCCCGTTCCAGCTGATCACCAAAGACAACTACACCAAATATACCAGCATGAACCAAAAATAAACGTCTGAACCCGTAGTAGGGAGGTGATGTATGACCGCTTTTGCGCTTGAAGCCGAAGGCATCAGCAAGTTCTTTCCGGGTGTGAAGGCACTGGACAATGTGTCGCTGCGCGTCCGTTCCGGAACGGTACATGCTTTGATGGGTGAAAATGGCGCGGGCAAATCCACTTTAATGAAGTGCCTGATCGGGATTTACCGTCCCGATCAGGGCACCATCAAGATTAAAGGGGAGCCAGTGCAGTTCAGGGACACCATGGATGCGTTACGTTCGGGGGTGTCAATGATCCACCAGGAGTTGAATCTGGTGCCGCACATGACCGTGGCCGAAAATATCTGGCTGGGGCGGGAGCCGATGAAATTTGGTTTTGTCGATCATGCCCGGCTGAATAAAGACACGCAGGCGCTGCTTAACCGGCTCAATATCAAACTGAAAGCCGACCGCATGGTAGGCGAACTGAGCATCGCCTCACAGCAGATGGTGGAAATTGCCAAAGCGGTGTCCTGGAATGCCGACATTGTCATTATGGATGAGCCCACCTCCGCGTTGACGGAAACCGAGGTCGCACATTTATTTACCATCATTCGCGATCTGCGCGAGCAGGGTAAAGCCATCGTTTATATCAGTCACAAAATGGACGAGATCTTTTCCATCACGGATGAGATCAGCGTGTTTCGTGACGGCAGTTGGGTGGGCAGCGACAGCACCAGTGCGTTCACGCGCCAGTCTCTGATCACTAAAATGGTCGGGCGTGAACTGACGCAGCTTTTCCCGAAATTCAATAGTGCCATCGGTGAAGAGGTGCTGACCGTTCGTCATCTGAGCTGCAAAGACCGCTTTACCGACGTCAGTTTCGGTGTGCGCCGGGGAGAAATTCTCGGTGTGGCGGGCCTGGTTGGAGCCGGGCGCAGCGAAGTCATGGAAAGCCTGTTTGGCATGGCGCATTTTGACAGCGGCGAAATTCTGATTGACGGCATCCCGGCGAAAATTGACTCGCCGTCGGTCGCCATCGAAAAGGGCATGGCGTTTTTGACAGAAGATCGTAAAAAGTCAGGATTGTTTTTGGTGCTGTCGGTGCTGGAGAATATGAGCATTGTCAACATGCCGGAATACAGCGGCAAAAGCGGCTTTGTCAGCCATGTCAAAATGGCTCAGGACTGCATGGATCAAATCCGCCGTCTCAATATTAAAACCCCTACCATGGATCAAATCATCAATAACCTGAGCGGCGGCAATCAGCAGAAAGTGCTTATCGCCCGCTGGCTGTTGGCTCAACCGAAAATTCTGATCCTGGATGAGCCGACGCGCGGCATTGATGTTGGGGCAAAAGCAGAAATTTATCGTTTGATTAGTGAGCTGGCCAACCGTGGCGTTGCCATCATTATGGTGTCCTCAGAGCTGCCTGAAATTCTGGGCATGAGTGACCGCATCATGGTGATGCATGGTGGGCGCATTACCGGCATCCTCGATAAAGAAGAGGCCGATCAGGAAACTATTTTGTCGTTAGCATCCGAATGAGGCGCGAAACCACGATGAGTAATATGAAAGCCACGGCCACTCAGGCTTCTCAGCAACAACCCTCTTTCCTGACAAACCTGCGTCACCGGGTTCCAAAGGATACCGGCATCTTTGTGGTGATGGTGGGGATTGCCTTAATTTTTGAAATTTTTGGCTGGTATGTTCGCGATCAGTCGTTCCTGATGAACACCAACCGCCTGATTTTGATCGTTTTGCAGGTCGCTATCATCGGTATCATCGCCGTGGGTGTAACCCAGGTGATCATTACGACCGGTATCGATCTCTCTTCCGGATCGGTGATTGCGTTGACCGCGGTGGTGGCTGCCAGCCTGGCGCAAACCTCGGACAGCCTGACGCCGATGTTTCCATCCCTCGTGAATATGCCTGCGGCCGTGCCGATTACAGCCGGCATTGGCGTCGGTTTACTGTGCGGGTTGATCAATGGCGTATTGATTACCCGCACCGGTATCCCACCTTTTATTGCCACACTGGGTATGATGGTTTCTGCGCGCGGGCTGGCGCAGTATTACACCCAGGGTAACCCCATCAGTTTCCTGTCCGATGGATTCACCGCTATTGGTCAGGGCGCCATGCCGGTGGTGATTTTCCTGGTTGTGGCGCTGGTGTTTCACGTTGCGCTGAAACATACCCGTTATGGCAAATATGTTTATGCCATCGGCGGCAATATGACCTCGGCCAAAGTGTCTGGCATTAACGTCAATAAATACCTGATCATCGTTTACACCATTGCGGGTGCGCTGTCAGGCCTGGCGGGCGTAGTGCTGGCGGCACGTGTCAGCAGCGGCCAGTCAAGCATGGGCGTGGGTTATGAACTGGATGCGATTGCCGCAGCGGTGATCGGTGGCAGCAGCCTGATGGGCGGCGTGGGCCGTATTACCGGCACGCTGATTGGTGCGGTAATTCTTGGTCTGATTAAAAGCGGATTCACCTTTGTTGGGGTGGATGCGTATATCCAGGACATCATCAAAGGCATCATCATCGTCGCCGCAGTCACCATCGATATGCGACGCAACCGTGCCAAACGCTGAATACGCTGCCGCCTTTGCGCCGTAGCGGCGTTGGCACCAGGCGCTTATCCCAGTCACATAGTTTACTATGCTCCTGGGCCTAAGCGCCTGGCGCCGCCTTGCTACGACACAAATGCGTTTGCGTATTCTTGCTTTGCTGGCGGTGGTGAACAAAAGACAGTAAACCCGAAAAGTTTTTAAACGGAATCTGCCAGGGGTTCTTCTTTGGTGCCAGAGGATCGCCGCCTTGCTACAACACAAATGCGTTGCGTATTCGCGCTTTGCTGGCGGTGGTGAACATAAGACAGTAAACCCAAAAAGTTTTTAAACGGAATCTGCCGGGGTTTTCTTTGGTACCAGAGGATCGCCACCTTGCTACAACACAAATGCGTTTGCGTATTCCCCTTTCTGACCTTTTAAAAACGTGAGCGTATTGAGCGTTACAGGTGGGAAGACGTTTCGAATTGATCAACCGCTCAGGCAATAAACCTGTTTCTCCTCAGCCCACCGTCTTAGACTTTTACGCAGCAACGCAGCAACGCAGCAACGCAGCAACGCAGCAACGCAGCAACGCAGCAACGCAGCAACGCAGCAATGCTGCAACGGATCTCACTCTCTTTCTGCTTTTCTCCTGCATAACCCGGCCGGACGCTGGCACATCGATAACCTTTGCTGGCACAGGGCCGACGCTGCACGCTGGTTTGACATAGTGCGCACTGTTGCGGTGCAGCTCACCCTGTGTCGCCACCGGAATGCGGCGGTGCTCCCAGACTTACCTCTTTGGAGGTACAGAGAAACGCTGTTTATTCCTGTGCTTAGCAATTATTTGCCCACATGTTTCGCGATCTGAATAAACCTGGTCTGCATATTGCAATTCATCTATGTACGGGCTGGTTGATACGGATCAGTCAGAAACCTTGACGTAGCAACGGAGGCAAGATGAATTTAAGACGGCTGAAATACTTTGTGAAAATCGTCGATATCGGTAGCCTGACGCGGGCAGCAGAAGTGCTGCATATTGCCCAGCCTGCGTTAAGCCAGCAGGTTGCTACGCTTGAAGGTGAGCTGGAGCAGCAGCTTCTGAATCGCACCAAACGCGGCGTAACGCCCACGGAAGCCGGAAAATTACTTTACAGCCATGCGCGCGTTATTCTGCGACAGTGTGAGCTGGCACAGTCAGCGGTAATGAATGCCGGTGAAGTGGTGAAAGGGCAGGTTTCCATTGGGCTGGCGCCTGGAACGGCCGCCTCCTCGCTGACGATGCCATTGCTGCAAACGGTACGGGAACAGTATCCGGATATCATTGTTTACCTGCATGAAAACAGCAGCAGCGCCCTGAATGAAAACATTCTTAGCGGACAGCTGGACATGGCCGTGCTGTATGACCGTGCGCCGACGGCAGGGATCAACAGTCTACCGCTGCTCAAAGAAGATCTGTATCTGGTGGGCACCACGGCCTGTCCGGGTACCAATGTGGATCTGGCTGAAGTGGCACAGATGAGCCTGTTTTTGCCACGCGATTACAGTGCCGTGCGTCAGCGCGTTGATGAGGCGTTTTCACTGCGCCGCCTGAGTGCGCGTATTATTGGTGAAATAGAGTCGCTTTCCACGCTGACCGCCGCGATATCCAGCGGGATGGGCGTTACCGTATTGCCGGAATCCGCCGCCCGGGCGCTGGTGGGATCCACCCAGGCCTGGATGGCGCGTATCACCAGCCCGACGATCAGCCTGCCGTTATCGCTTAACCTTTCACATCGGTTACCTTTATCGCCCCCGGCGCAGGCCGTTAAAAATATCCTGCTGTCGCTGCTGAACAAACCGCTGACAGAAAAACGGGAACTCACCCTGGTCAGCTAGAACGCCTGTCCTGACCCTCTTTCTCTGAAGCAGGGCGCGTAGATATCGCGCCGCTGCCCTTTCTGTCACTGTCCATCAGGATGCAGTTCAACGTCTCCCGCCCCGTTCTATATGCTTCAAATGCATAAATAAAACTTTTTTAGTATTTCCAGTTATCGAAAATCCTTTTTACCCTCTGTTTATCAGATTGTGTAAAGAGAGGTAAATAGTGTGAATTTCCAGCAACTTAAAATCATCCGCGAAGCGGCACGACGGGAGTTCAACCTGACAGAGGTCGCAAGCACGCTATTTACCTCACAATCGGGCGTCAGCCGCCATATTCGCGATCTGGAAGATGAGCTTGGGGTTGAAATCTTTATCCGGCGCGGCAAGCGGCTGCTTGGCATGACAGAGCCCGGGAAAGCGTTATTAACCATTGCGGAGCGCATTCTGGACGAAGCCGGTAAAGTCCGCCGTCTGGCTGACGTGTTTACCAATGAATCCAGCGGTATCCTTTCCATCGCCACCACGCATACGCAGGCGCGTTACAGTCTGCCGCCCGTCATCAAGGCGTTTCGTCAGCTTTATCCCAACGTCAGGCTTGAACTGAACCAGGGCTCGCCGCAGGAGATTGTGAACATGCTGCTGGCAGGCGAGGTGGATGTCGGAATTGCCAGTGAGATGCTGGTGAATAACAGCAGCCTGGCGGCGTTTCCCTGGTTTAGCTGGCATCATGCCCTGCTGGTGCCGCACGATCACGAACTGGTGCAGCAACAGCCGGTATCGCTCAATGCGCTCAGTCACCATCCGCTCATTACCTATCGCCAGGGGATTACCGGGCGTTCACGTGTGGACCGGGCCTTCCAGGGGGCAGGCTTAAAGCCGGACATCGTGCTCAGCGCACAGGATTCCGATGTGGTGAAAACCTATGTCAAACTTGGTCTTGGTGTCGGTATTCTGGCCGATCAGGCCTGCGAAACCGAACCGGGCGGTGAGCTGGTCAGGCTGGATGCCACGCATCTGTTTGAGGCTAATACCGTGTGGCTGGGGCTGAAACGGGGCCAACTGCAGCGCAACTATGTCTGGCAATTTCTGGAGCTGTGCAACGCCAACTTATCGCTGGAAGAAATTAAAGCGCAGGCACTGTCCTCCGCGGGTGACGATGAGCCGGTCATCGATTTTCAGATTTAGCGACCCTCGACATCGTGCGACCTGGCGCAACGGCATAAAATTTTTTTTCTGCCGTAAATCCTCACAGCGAACGCTTTCTGGCCGGCAACAACAACATCCTGCGCTTCTCCCCTCCCGATAAAGTGGAAAGATCTGAACAAAGGGGGATGCGATGTCACGTATACAACTAAAAGATCACACGCTGTTGCGTCAGCAGGCGCTGTTTGCGGGTCAATGGCAGAACGGTTATCAGGGCGAAACGCTGCCGGTTATCGATCCGGCAACCGGTGAGACGCTGGCGACGGTTCCGGCGCTAGGGCGAAAGGAAACCGAGGCGGCGATCGATCATGCGGAGTCGGTACGCCATGACTGGGCCAAAACACCCAATGCCACACGCGCCGCACTGCTGGAAAAGTGGTATCAGTTGATTGTCGATAACGCCGACGATCTTGCCATCATCATGACGGCCGAGCAGGGTAAACCGCTGGCGGAAGCCAGAGGCGAAGTCCTGTACGGCGCCAGTTTCGTTAAGTGGTTTGCCGAAGAGGCGCGTCGCATTTACGGCGATACCATTCCCGCGCCCACGTCCGACCGCAGAATCATTGTGTTAAAACAGCCGGTCGGCGTGGCGGCAGCCATTACGCCGTGGAACTTTCCGATTGCCATGATTACCCGCAAGGTGGCCCCTGCGCTGGCGGCGGGGTGTCCGATTATCGTTAAACCTTCTGACCTGACGCCGCTGTCTGCCCTGGCGCTGGCGGTACTGGCAGAGCGCGCCGGTTTTCCGTCCGGTGTTTTGCAGGTGGTTACCGGTATGCCGACGGAAATTGGCGCCGCACTGACCGAAAGCCGCCTTGTGCGTAAAATTTCATTCACCGGTTCAACCCGTGTGGGTCAGTTACTGATGAAACAATGTGCCGACAGCGTAAAACGGTTGAGTCTGGAACTGGGCGGCAACGCGCCATTAATCGTTTTCGATGACGCCGATATTGAGATCGCGGTGGCTGGCGTCATGACCAGCAAATTCCGTAACGCCGGGCAAACCTGTGTTTGCGCCAACCGGATTCTGGTACAGCGCAACATCTATGAACGCTTTTCCGCCCGTTTACTGGAAGCCGTGGCTACCCTCAAGGTGGGCGACGGATTTGCGGCCGGTAGCACCCTCGGGCCCCTGATCAATACCGCCGCGGTTGAAAAGGTTAATGCCCATATCGACGACGCCTTACAGAAAGGCGCGACGCTGTTAACGGGCGGCATCAGCAGCGGAGCGGGAACCTGGGTTCAGCCTACCGTTCTGGGGCAGGTGACGAGTGAGATGCGCATTGCGCAGGAAGAGACCTTTGGCCCGGTGGCACCCCTGTTTGTGTTTGACGATGAGGCGCAGGCATTGGCGATGGCGAACGACACACCTTATGGTCTGGGCGCGTATTTCTTCACGGAGAATATCCGACGCGCCTGGCGGGTAGCGGAAGCGCTGGAATTTGGCATGGTAGGATTTAATACGGGCGTAATCTCTTTAGAAGTGGCGCCCTTTGGGGGCGTTAAATTATCGGGAATCGGTCGTGAAGGTTCACGTTACGGTATTGATGAATATCTGGAACAAAAAACATTCCATCTCGGCAGTTTGTAATTTAAGTCGTCATGTCTGAATTCAGGCGCCAGCATAATCGTTATGCTGGCGTTTTTTTTGTGCGCCAGATCTGGTTTTTGCGCCTTTTCTCCTTTTTAGTGCAAGTTTCATGCGCAATGCACCAAAGCAAGGCGGGTTTTTTGTGAGGTAAATCATCTGTTTAACGCTTCGGCAATTCCGCAATAAATACGTCATTAATACGGCAGAAAAATTTTTTTGCGTCGTTTTAAACGCATTTTTATTTTTTTAACGGCTGGCATACTTTCTGCATTACCTAATTACTTATTCAGAAAAGCATTGCTGAAATTTAACCAATTCAGCGTGTGATGGGTGTAACAAATAAGGATTCTTCCATGTTGAGTTTCGACCCGGAAAGCGTGCCACTCCCGTCAGGCCATTATATCGGCGGGAAACATGTGCAAACACAAGGCGAATCTTTTGTCGTTAAACGCCCCTCAGATGGTCGTGTTTTTGCCACCCTGCATGAAGCCCAGGCGGACGATGTGGATCGTGCCGTGATGACGGCGCACCAGGCATTAAAAACCAGCGGCTGGTCAGGTTGTGCCCCCCGTGAACGCGGTCGGGTTTTGCGCCGCTGGGCGGACCTAATTGAACAGGATCTGCTGCTGGCCCAGCTTGAAGCACTTGGCTCAACGCGTCCGATCGCCGACGTGGTACAGCATGAAATTCCCTTCACCGCCGAAGCCATTCGCTTCTATGCCGAATGTGCTGACAAATACAGCGGTGACCTGTTTCCCACGCGGGATAGCAGCCTGGGAATGCTGATTGCCGAACCCTATGGCGTGATCGGGGCGATTACGCCCTGGAATTTTCCCCTGTCGATGGCCTCGTGGAAATGCGGGCCGGCCCTGGCAGCAGGAAATGCGGTGGTGCTGAAACCTTCTGAACTCACGCCGCTTTCCACCGTGCGCATGGCAGAGCTGGCGGTACAGGCTGGTTTACCCGCTGGCATCCTGAATATCGTGCAGGGCAGCGGAGCGGTAACGGGCAGCGCGCTCGTCAGACATCCTCTGGTACGTAAAGTGTCCTTTACCGGTTCAACATCGACCGGCGCGCGCATTATGAGCGATGCCGCACAGTTTGGCATGAAGCCCGTGACGCTGGAGCTGGGCGGTAAAAGTCCCCAACTGGTTTTCGATGATGCAGGGGATATTGAGGTGCTGGCGCAGCGTATTCTGCGCGGCTTCACCGCCAATGGTGGGCAGGCCTGCGTTGCAGGTACGCGCTTAATCGTGCAGCGCGGCATTGCCGATGCGCTGACGGAACGGCTGGCGGCGTTATGTCGTGAGGCCAGGCCAGGCGTGACATGGCAGGACACCTCGCGTTATGCACCGCTGATTGATGCGCGCCAGGGCAATAAAGTGCGTTCGGTCATTGAAGATGCCAAAGCGCAGGGCGCTGAGGTGCTGGTGGGCGGCGAACGCTTCGCGGACACCGATGAGGGATGGTTCTGGCAACCCACGCTGTTAAGCCAGGTGAAACAGGATAATCCGGCGGTACAGCAGGAAATTTTTGGTCCGGTACTGACCATTCAGGCCTTCGACGATGAAGAGCAGGGGCTGGCGCTGGCTGCACATGATACGTACGGCCTGTGTGCCGGTGTACACACGCTGAGCCTGCCACGGGCCATGCGGGCGATACGGGCGATTGAAGCCGGTACCGTGTGGGTCAATCGCTATGGACGCTCCGGCGATTTCATCATTCCAACCGGCGGTTTTCTGGGCTCGGGTATTGGTAAAGATTTGGGACGCCAGGCGTTCCAGGCCTGCCAGCGCCAGAAAAGCGTACTTATCGATTTTTAAGCACCACACCTGACAATAACGAGGTTAATTCCATGGCACTGTTTAAACCCAAATTCATCACTTTTGATTGTTACGGCACGCTGATCTTTTTTGATATGGCAGGTGCAGCAAAGCGCTGTTTTGCGGATCGGGTGGACGCGAATGCCATGGATGCCTTTGTGGCTGACTTTTCGGGCTACCGTCTGGACGAAGTGCTGGGTGCCTGGAAGCCCTATTACGATGTGGTCAGCAACGCGATTCAGCGCACCTGTAAAAAGTGGGGCGTGAAATGGACCCAGGCAGACAGCGATTACATTTATACCGACTGCGCCACCTGGGGACCGCATCCGGATGTGCCCGCCGGATTAGCCAAAGTGGCGGAAGAATTCCCGCTGGTGCTGCTGACCAACTCGATGAACGATCTGATTCCGCATCACATTCCTCGTCTTGGCGCGCCCATCCACATGACGATTACGGCCGAAGAGGCCGGTGCCTATAAACCGCAGATGAAAGGCTTTGAATACATGCTGGAAAAACTGGACTGCCGTCCGGATGAAATCCTGCATGTGTCCTCCAGTTTTCGCTATGACCTGATGACAGCGCACGATCTTGGTATCAAACACAAGGTCTGGGTCAACCGCGGACATGAACCGGCCAATCCTTATTACCAATACACCGAAATTAAAGATATTGGCGGCCTGCCTGGCGTCGTGGGTCTGTGAGGTCACTGTCATGAAACTGGAATCGTACTGGCAAGCGACCGCCCCGGCGTTTCGCGCCGCCGCCCGCGGCCCGTTACCCGCGCATGCTGATGTGGTCGTGATCGGGGCGGGCTTCACCGGTGTCTCGGCGGCTTTATCACTGGCGCGCAGTGGCATCAATGTGGTGGTGCTGGACAGCGGAGAGGTGATGAGTCAGGCCTCGTCACGCAACGGCGGCCATTGCAACACCGGCGTGGCGCAAAACTTTGCCTCGCTGGTTGGCAGCCACGGACTTGACCAGGCCAGTCGCTTCTACAAGGCATTTGACGATGCGGTGACCTATGTTGAGCAGTTAATTAAACAAGAGCAGATCGACTGCGATTTTCGTCTGTGCGGCAAGCTCAAACTGGCCAGCAAAGCATCCCACTTCTCCGGCCTGCAGGACGCCTGGACACTGATGCGCCGCACCGTGGACCCCGATATCCAGTTACTGAGCAAAGATGAGGTTCAGCGTGAAATTGGCGGTGGCGACTTTCATGGTGGACTTTTGCAACAGCATGGCGGCCAGATGCACATGGGCAAGTTTGGTGTGGGCCTGGCCGAAGCTGCGGTGCGCAGTGGCGCAAAAATCTTTACCCATCATCACGTCACTCAGCTGGAACGGCTCGACGGCTATCGTCACCGGGTAGTCACCAGCCAGGGCGAAATCCTGGCCGACAAAGTGCTGATGGCAACCGGCTGCTCCAGCGAAGGCCCGTTCCCGTGGTTTCAGCGCCGTATTGTGCCGGTGGGCAGTTTTATTGTCGTCACTGAGCCCCTGGATAACGCGCTGCTTCATGCGCTGCTGCCCGAAAACCGCAACTACGTGACCTCAATGAACATCGGCAACTACTTCCGGACCACGGCGGATAGCCGTCTGGTGTTCGGTGGCCGGGCGCGCTTCGCCATCAGTAACCCGACGTCGGATTCCCGCAGCGGCGACATCCTGCATGCGGCAATGGCGAAAATGTTTCCCCAACTGGCTAACACGAAGATCGACTACTGCTGGGGCGGCATGGTGGATATGAGCGCCGATCGCCTGCCGCATGCCGGTGAACAGGATGGTGTGTTTTATTCGCTGGGCTACAGCGGGCATGGCACGCAGATGTCGGTATGGATGGGCCGGGTGATGGCCGATCTGATAAGTGAGAAATCTCGTGAAAACCCCTGGCAGCGCGAGGCATGGCCTGCACTGCCGGGTTATCACGGTAAACCGTGGTTTTTGCCGCTCGCCGGGCTCTACTACAAAGCAAAGGATCGCCTTTCATAACTTCACGTTGTTTTTCAGACAGCCAGGCGTTGCCGTGTCGCGCAATCGCAACCGAAGTCACGCCTGCACGATGATAGTCACATTGCTTTGTCGTCTGATAAACGCAGGGAATTTCACCGTTCGCGAGAACACGTAATGAGGGTGTACAGATGAGTAAAATTGATAATAAAGAATCTGACGTAACCAATCCTGCTCTGACGCGGATGATCACGGAAGGGACGCTGTCCCGCCGCAGTCTGATGAAGTTGCTTTCCGCAGGCGCAGCAATGAGTACCGGGCTGATCGGCTTCCCGGGTATGGCGCTGGCAGAAGACAAGCCGACTCAGGGTGGCAAAATTCGTGTCGGCATGTCCAACGCCTCGGCGACTGACACGCTGGACCCGGCAAAAGGTAACAACAGTGCCGACTTTACGCGTCAGTTTATGTTCTACAGCGGTCTGACTGAAGTGGATAAAACTCTGTCGGTGAAGCCTGCGCTGGCAGAATCTATTGACTCTGACGATGGCACCACCTGGAGCATCAAACTGCGCAAAGGGGTGACGTTCCATGATGGTAAACCCTTTACGGCCAAAGATGTGGTTTACTCTCTGAATCGCCACAAAGATCCGGCTGTCGCGTCCAGCGCCTTTAAACTGGCTGAGCAGTTCAAAACCATTACTGCCGTCAACGACAACGAAGTTCAGCTGATTCTGGTCGCCCCCAATTTTGACGTCCCCTATATGCTCGCCACGTCGCCTTTCCTGATAGTGCAGGACGGTACCAAAGACTTCAGTAAAGGCATCGGCACGGGGCCGTTCGTGTGCAAAAGCTTCACGCCTGGCGTCAGCACGCTCGGCACGAAAAATCCCAACTATTTTAAACCGGGACTGCCGCATCTGGACCAGGTGGAACTGCTGGGCGTCACCGATCAGGCGGCCCGCGTGAATGCGCTGTTGTCAAACGATATCCAGGTCGCCTCAGGTCTGAAAGCCCCAGACAGCATGCGCATCAGCCGTACGCCGGATCATGCCGTGCTGGAAACCAAGGGCGGCATGTACACCAACCTGATTATTCGCACGGACATTAAACCCGGCAGCAACCCGGATTTCGTGCTGGCGATGAAATACCTGCAACCAAGAGAAATCGTGGTGAAAACCGTACTGCAGGGCTTTGGTGACGTCAGTAACGATACACCCGTGCCGCCATGGCATCCGCTGTACAACGCCGATCTCAAACCACGTCCACTGGATCCGGAAAAAGCCAAGTTTTATATCAATAAAGCGGGCATGTCCGGGCAGACCATTGAGATCGTGACGTCGCCGCCGCTGGAAGGGGCAACCGAAGGCGCACAGCTGATTCAGCAGGTGGGCCGCAATGCGGGGCTGAACGTCAATGTGCGTCGTGTGCCTTATGAAGGCTACTGGGGTACGCACTGGATGAAGGATCCGATTGGCTATGGCTCCATCAATCCACGTCCCACGCTGGATATGCTGTTCTCGCAGTTCTATCTCTCCAGCGCGCCAAATAACGAAAGTGGCTGGAAAAACGACCAGTTCGATCAGCTGGTGATTGCGGCGCGCGGCGAACGTGACAAAGCCAAACGTAAGCAGATGTACGGCGACATGCAAACCCTGATCTATGACCACTGTGGCACGCTGATCCCGGCGTTCATCAGCTCAATGGACGGTTACAGCAAGAAGCTGAAAGGGTTGGAAGCCTGGCCATCAGGCATGTTGATGGGTTATCGCTTCCACGAGTTTGCCTGGCTGTCTGCCTGATCACGCGTCTGTAAGAGGAGTTCGCCGATGAACCGATACATGATGTTCCTGATTGCCCGGCGCATTGGCGCCGGCATCCTGACCTTGCTTATCGTCTCGGCGGTGGTGTTTTTTATCACCAGCCTGCTGCCGGGCGATGCGGCGCAAATGATTCTGGGGCAAAACGCCACGCCGGAAACCGTGGCGGCCCTGCGCCAGCAACTGGGCTTAGATCAGCCCCTGCTGGTGCGCTACTTCACCTGGCTCGGCGGTATGCTGACAGGAAATTTTGGCACCTCATTTGCCAGTCATCTTCCGGTGGCACAGCTGGTGGCTCAACGGCTTCCGGCGACGTTTGAACTGGCGGCTACCACGACCGCCATCTGCGTGCCCCTTGCACTGATTATCGGCATTGCGGCGGCCATGAACCGGGGGTCGAAGCTGGATCGGACGCTGGTGATTGGCACGATGGCCACGGTCGCCGTGCCAGAGTTTCTCGTAGCCACCGTGGCGGTCTTGATTTTTGCAGTGAAACTGCACTGGGTCTCTGCCATGTCACTGGGCAGTCCCAATATGGATTTCGCCAGTTATATCAAAGCTTATGCGTTACCGGTGATCACCTTATGTTGCGGGCTGGTCGCACAAATGGCACGCATGACGCGCGCAGCGATCATCAACCAGCTCGACAGCCCTTATCTGGAAATGGCCTTGCTGAAAGGCGTTTCCCCGATGCGCGCAGTACTGCGTCACGCCTTGCCTAACGCCGTCGGCCCGATTGCGAACGCCATCTCGCTCAGCCTCTCTTACCTGTTTGGCGGCGTCATCATTATTGAAACCATCTTCAGCTATCCCGGTCTGGCCAGTCAGATGGTGGATGCGGTCAGTAACCGCGATCTGCCTGTCGTACAGCTTTGCGTCATGCTGTTTGCCGGCTGTTATCTGTTACTGCTGCTGGCCGCGGATATTGTCACTATCGCCTTTAACCCGAAATGGAGGAGCTGATGAAATTACTGCTTCCCTGGCGAATTTTTCAGTCACTGTCGTTGTCAGGCCGTCTGGGCCTGGTCGTGACGCTGTTCTGGCTGATCATCGCGTTGTTTGGCACCTGGTGGGCACCGCACAGCCTTGACGATATCGGCTCCGGCCCCTTGATGGGCGGATTCACCCCGGAGAACCTGTTAGGCACCGATTATCTGGGACGAGACATGCTCACGCGCATTATGTATGGCGCGAAGTTCTCACTGGGACTGGCGCTGGGCGCGGCCATTCTCGCCAGCCTGATTGGCACGATGCTGGCCTTAATTGCCGCGGTCACCGGACGCTGGCTGGAAGAGCTGCTGGGCCGCATTAACGATGCCATGCTGGTGCTGCCGGGCAAAATCCTGGCGCTGATGATTGTGGCGGTCTTTGGTTCCTCACTGCCGATGCTGCTGATAACAGCGGTGTTTACCTACTGGCCGGGTGCCTTCCGCATTGCGTTTGCGTTAGCCAGTAGTCTACGCAACATGGATTACGTTCGGGCCTCGCGTCTGCGCGGCGAAAGCCGCTGGTACATTGCTATTCACGATATTCTGCCGAATATGCTGCATCCGGTGCTGGCCGATTTCGGTCTGCGCTTTGTGTACATCGTCTTGCTGTTGAGCGGGCTGAGTTTCCTGGGGCTGGGTGTTCAGCCGCCGTATGCCGACTGGGGGACCTTAGTGCGTGAAAATATTCAGGGGCTGTTTGACGGATCGCCGGCGGTGTTAATGCCTGCCGTGGCGATTGCCAGTCTCACGATTGCCGTCAACCTGTTTATTGACAGTTTGCAGAGCATGCGTCCGCTGACGCTGGCAAAGGAGGGGGCATGAACGTGACACCACATACGGCGATGCCTGTGATTTCGGTCGACAAGCTGCGCGTAACGGCGCACAACGACAACGGCGATGAACTGGATATCGTCTCCGATATCCGCTTCACGGTGCAGAAGGGAGAAGTGCTGGCGCTGATTGGTGAATCCGGCTCGGGTAAAACCACCATCGCGATGGCACTGATGGGCTATGCCCGTCACGGCTGTAAAATCAGCGAAGGCAATATCCACGTCGCCGGCACCAACATCATGACGTTAACGCCCGCCGAGTTGCGCTTTTTCCGCGGCAACAAGGTGTCCTACATTGCGCAGAGTGCGGCGGCCTCATTTAACCCCGGCATGAAAATTATCGATCAGGTCATCGAGCCGGTGGTGATTCATGGCACGATGACGCGCAAGGCGGCAAAAGCCAAAGCGCTGGGCCTGTTCCGTGAGCTGGCGTTGCCAAACCCCGACACCATTGGCGATCGCTTTCCGCACCAGGTCTCAGGCGGTCAGCTGCAACGTTTAATGACGGCCATGGCGCTGATTAGCGACCCAGAGGTGGTGATTCTTGATGAGCCCACGACTGCACTGGATGTCACCACCCAGGTCGAGGTGCTCAAAGCATTCCGCCGCGTGGTGAAACAGCGTGGCGTGACGGCGATTTATGTCAGCCACGATCTGGCCGTCGTCGCGCAAATGGCCGACCGGATTCTGGTCTTACTGCAAGGCAAAATAGCCGAATACGGCACGACTGCACATCTTATTGGTGCGCCGCAGGCAGACTATACGCGCCTGCTGATGGATGCGGCACAGCAAAAAGAGCGCCCCAGCAACTGGTGCCCGGCGAAGCCGGAGGAACTGCCGCTACTGGAAGTGCGCGATCTGTCTGCCGGTTACGGGCCAAAAGGCAGCGATGGCCTGCCCAAAGTGCGCATTCTGGAAAACATCAACCTGACGCTCTGGAAAGGCCAGGCGATCGGCATTATCGGCGAGTCCGGCTCGGGGAAAACCACGCTGGCTCATGCGATAGCCGGTCTGAATCCGGCCTGTCAGGGGCACATCCTGTTTAACGGCCACATGGTGGCCGACCAGATGCAAAAGCGCACGGATAACGAGCTGCGCCGGATTCAGTATGTTTTTCAAATGGCGGATACGGCGCTTAATCCCGCGCACAGCGTGGAACGCATTCTGTCGCGTCCGCTGACGCTGTTTCATGGACTAAGCGGCATCGCCCGACAAAACAGGTTGTATCAACTTCTGGATCTGGTGAAGTTGCCGCGCACTGTTCTTTCGCGCCGTCCCTGGTCGCTCTCGGGTGGGCAAAAGCAGCGCGTGAATCTGGCGCGGGCCCTGGCAGCAGAGCCGGATGTCATTCTCTGTGACGAGGTGACGTCGGCACTCGACACCGTTGTGGCTTCGGCGGTGCTGGATCTGATCAGTGAGCTGCGCCGCGAGCTGGGCCTGTCGGTCATCTTCATCAGTCACGATATGCACGCGGTGCGAGCCGTGTGTGATGAGATTGTGGTGATGCGCAATGGCGCTATCGTGACCCAACTGGCTCGCGGTAATTATGATCAGCCGACCAGCGAACTTTATTTCGAACGCCTGAAACGTGCTGTGCCTGAGCTCCGTCAGGGCTGGCTGGACGAGCATGAAGAGATTCTGAAAGCCGAATAACCGACACGGCTCTTTCGGTAAGTGAAACCTGTTCAGGAGCAGGACGGCAGGTCATCGCCATCATGCCCCAACACAAGACGAGGTTGTATCGCTATGCCCGCACCGATTCGTTATGTACAGGACAGCCCGGACTTCCCGGATACCGCTGATGTGGTGGTGATTGGTGCCGGTATCGCCGGTGCTGCTGCCACCTGGTATCTGGCTAAACAAGGCCTGAAGGTGGTACTGATTGAGAAGGGCTTGGTCGGGGCCGAGCAATCCAGTCGTAACTGGGGCTGGTGCCGTCAGCAGAACCGCGATGAGCGTGAACTGCCACTGGTGATTGAAGCCCTGCGCGGCTGGGAACAATTAAGCCTTGAAACCGGCGAGGAGCTGGGGTTCCGACGTAGCGGCCTGGTCTATGCCACCCGCAATGAAGCGGACATTGCCGCCTGGGACGCGTGGGGGCAGATGGCAAAGCAGTACGGCGTGCGCAGCGATATATTGAACGCGCAGCAGGCAAAAGCCCTGACGCCGGGCAGCACGACAAACTGGCTGGGCGGCGTTTCGGCCCCCGACGACGGTGCAGCAGAACCCAGACTGGCCGCGCCGGGTATCGTGATTGGCGCGCAGAAAAAGGGGGCGCTGGTCTTTCAGCAATGTGCCGTGCGCGGCCTGGATATCGCGACCGGACGTGTGAGTGGTGTCGTTACGGAACGCGGCCTGATCAAAACCCCCCGCGTGATCTGTGCGGCTGGTGCCTGGACATCCATGTTTTGCCGCCGGCACGGCATCGATCTGCCGTTGGGGAATGTGATTGGCACCGCCTTTCGCACGCAGCCCATTGAGCAGGCCATTGCCGTGCCGTTTTATACCGAAAGTTTCGCCTGTCGGCCGCAGCTGGATGGCAGCTATACCGTTTCTGTGTCCGGTCGCGGTAGGCTGGAGCCCGGCGCGCAGGGCCTGCGATATCTGCGTCAGTTTTACCCCACGTTCAAAAGCCGCCGTAAAAATCTTACCCTGAATCTGGGGGTGAAGCCGTTCTTTCAAGGTCCTGAGGCGATGGGGCGCTGGGATCTGGATGCCGTTTCGCCGTTTGAGCGGATGCGTATTCTGGATCCGGCTGCCGATGCCTGGGTCGTGGAAAGCGGACTGGCCGCGATGCGCCGCGAATTTCCTGCCCTGGCGAATCTCAAAGTCGCCCAGGCCTGGGGCGGCATGATTGACAGTACGCCGGATGCCATTCCGGTTATTTCAACGGTGGCAAAACTGCCTGGCCTGGTGCTGTCGGCGGGGTTCAGCGCACACGGTTTTGGCATTGGCCCCGGCGCGGGCCGCCTCGCCGCTGAACTGGCGACGGACGCCACGCCGGTTGTGGATCCGACACCTTATCGCTACAGCCGTTTTACTGACGGCAGCGGACTTGATGCACCTGGCATGATGTAAGGAAAGCAAAATGACATTTGATATTCGTAGCATGACGACCGAAGACATTCCGCAGGTTTATGCGATGAGCCAGGCGCTTAACTGGCCACACCGTCGGGAGGACTGGGCTATCGGCATCCAACTCGGCGAAGGGGTGGTGATAGAGGAGCAGGGCGAGGTCATCGGCAGCGCGATTCTCTGGCGCTGGGGTGATGAGGCCGCCACGATTGGGCTGGTCATCGTGGCCAATCAGCATCAGGGACGTGGGCTGGGTAAACAGCTGATGCTGGCGCTGCTGGAAAAAGTACCGGGCTATAACGTGCGCCTGCATGCAACCGAAATGGGCAAGGGCCTGTATGAGAAACTGGGCTTTGTGACCTGCGGCAAAATCATGCAGTACCAAACGCCGTCCCTGAATAGCGTGCCGACCGTGCAGATTCCCACGGGATTAACCTTGTCTACCGCGACACAAGACGATCAGGACAGGCTGGTGCAAATGGATCAGGCGGCCCATGGGCTTTATCGCCCTGAACTGATTGCCCATCTGATTGACGATAACCAGACCGTGATGTTGCAGGACGATGCACAACAGGCCCGCGGTTTTGCCAGTCTGCGCCGTTTTGGTCGCGGCTGGGTGATTGGTCCGATTATCGCGGATAGCTTTTCCGTGGCGCAGGCGCTGACCGCCGCGCTGATGCAGGGCCTGAAAGGCGAATACCTGCGCATGGATACGGATGCCGCGCTGCCGATGGCCGCCTGGTTTGAAAGCCTGGGGCTGAGTAATGTGGATTCGCCAGTCACGATGGTGCGTGGTGACGTCTGGATGCCACAAGGGATGCAGGCGTTTGGCTTAATGACCCAGGCAATGGCCTGATGCATATCGTCTACAAATCGGAGCCTCAGCGCGGCCTGATGTGGCAGCGCTGGCTGGCGGCGCATGCGCCGGATATCCATTTACATCTCTGGCCTGAAACGGGCGATCCGCATCAGGTTGATGCCGTAATCGCCTGGCTGCCGCCGGAGGACATGGCCAGCCGCTTCCCCAACATGAAAATCCTGTTTTCCGTGGGGGCCGGAGCGGAGCAGTTTGATCTGTCCGCACTCCCTGCGCACCTGCCGTTAGTCAGGATGATCGAACCGGGTCTGACACAGGGCATGGTGGAATACATCGCCTTCGCTGTGCTGGGACTTCATCGCGATATGCCACGCTATCTTCAGCAACAGCGGGCACAGCAGTGGCACGTCCATTCAGCCTTGCCGGCCAGTGAGCGTCGCGTTGGGATCATGGGGCTGGGTGAACTGGGGCGCGCCGCACTGACGCAGCTTCAGACGTTAGGCTTTGACTGTGGCGGCTGGAGCCGGACGCCGCATGCGATACCGGGCGCAACCTGCTGGCACGGCGACGACCAGCTTGACGCGTTTCTGTCACGCAGCGACATTCTGGTCTGTCTGTTGCCTCTGACGCCCAGCACACAGGGCCTGCTGAATGCCAGACTGTTCAGCCAACTGCCCGCTGGGGCAGCACTGGTGCAGGCGGGACGTGGGCCACAGCTTAATGAGCACGATTTACTTGCCGCGCTGGACAGCGGTCAGTTACGCGCCGCCGTGATTGATGTGACGGAACCAGAGCCGCTGCCTGCCGGTCATGCGTTCTGGACACATCCTGCCATCTGGCTGACGCCGCACATTGCCAGCCGAACCCAAAACGACAGCGCGGTGAGCGCACTGGTTGCCAACCTGCGGCGCTTTCAACGCGGCGAGCCGCTGCACGGCGTTATCGATCGTTCACGAGGATATTGAGATGGACCATTTAGTGGCGTTGCGCCGGGATTTACACCGCCACCCGGAACTGGGATTTCACGAGCAGCGTACCAGTGAGATTATCGCCCGTTTCTTGCACGACCTGGGCATTGAAGTGCATCGCGGTATAGGCAAAACCGGTGTCGTGGGCGTGCTGAAGAAAGGCACGAGTCCGCGCATGATTGGGCTGCGCGCCGATATGGATGCGCTTCCCATGCAGGATAAAGGTGAGGTCGACTGGACCAGCCTGGAACAAAACCGCAGTCATGCCTGTGGTCATGACGGGCACACAACGATGCTACTGGGCGCAGCGGAAAAGCTGGCGCGCGAAATTGAGTTCGACGGCACAGTGTGCTTTATCTTTCAACCGGCAGAAGAGGGGCTGGCGGGGGCGAAAGCCATGATCGACGATGGCCTGTTTGAGCGTTTTCCCTGCGATGCGGTGTTTGCGTTGCACAACTGGCCGGAGCTCCCGCTCGGCGAGATGCAAACCCGTCCCGGGCCCATTATGGCCGCGGCCGACCGTTTTGATATCACTGTCAAAGGCGCAGGCGGCCACGCTGCCCAGCCC
This sequence comes from Stenchaetothrips biformis, assembly GCA_030522485.1. Taxonomy (NCBI): domain Eukaryota; kingdom Metazoa; phylum Arthropoda; class Insecta; order Thysanoptera; family Thripidae; genus Stenchaetothrips; species Stenchaetothrips biformis. The sequence continues at coordinate 217,614 of CM060086.1, forward strand.
CACTTGACCCACGACACGCTGCTGGCACTGAGTGAGCTGGTCGTCCAGCTCAACACCCTGGTGCCGCGTGCGCTTGATCCCTGCGAACCTGCGCTCCTGACCGTGACGCGCATGCAGGGGGGATTTTCTCATAATATGATCCCTGCAGAAGCCACCATCACCGGCACGGTACGCACCTTCAACCCGGCGGCGCAGGACATCATCGAATCACGTCTGCGGCAGATGGCGGAACATATCACGGCTGCGCACGGTTTACAGGCCGAGGTCAACTATGTGCGCTATTACCCGGCCACGATTAACAGCGACGCGGAAGCCACTCAGGCACTTGCCGCCCTGCAGGCGGCGGGAATGCGCGCAGAGCCGGCACCACAGCCTGCGCTGACCTCAGAAGATTTTGCGTTTATGTTGCAGGCGAAACCCGGTGCTTATTTGTGGATCGGATCCGCACCCTCTAAGCCGCTGCATCATGCGGCCTATGACTTTAACGACGCGTTGATACCGCATGGAATACGGGCATTTATCACGCTGGCCTGCCACGGGCTGGGGGCAACATTTCCTTGCTGAAACCTGTGGGATTTTAACACTTAATGCCGCTACTGGCGGAATTACGGCACCGTAACCAATCGACAGATTGCGATACTGAAGCCAACCGAACACGACGTGGATGAGGTAGAGAAATGCAGAATGTCCTGGCAGAAAAGCAAACTTATTCGGATAACAGCCTGTTGCTGGATGTCCGTGAACATCATGTGCCGCGTGGCATTGTTACCGCGCATCCGCTGGTGATTGAGCGAGCCAAAGGCAGTGAAGTATGGGATGTGGAAGGCAACCGCTACCTGGATTTTGTGGGCGGTATTGGCGTCCTTAACGTTGGCCATAACCATCCGGCCGTGGTTAACGCCGTAACCCGCCAACTGGGTCTGGTGTCACATGCCTGTTTTCAGGTGGTGGCTTACCCGGGTTATATCGAACTGGCGCAGCGTCTGAATAAACTGGTCGGCGGTGACGACCATTATAAAAGTGTTTTCTTCACCAGTGGCGCGGAAGCCGTGGAGAACGCAGTAAAAATTGCCCGTGCGCATACACAGCGTCCAGGCATCATCGCTTTTGATGGCGCGTTCCACGGCCGCACCCTGCTTGGCGTGACGCTGACCGGCATGTCTGCACCGTACAAGCAGAATTTTGGTCCGTTCCCGAGTGATGTTTATCGTCTGCCGTTCCCGAATCCATTGCACGGTGTGACGGAAGCCGACTGTCTGAAAGCACTTGATCAGCTGTTTGCTGTGCAAATTCTGCCGGAGCGCGTCGCCGCGATTATCATTGAACCTGTTCAGGGCGATGGCGGCTTCTTACCTGCAGGCCCGGCGTTTATGCAGGCGCTGCGTCGGATTACTACCCAGCATGGCATCCTGCTGATCTGTGATGAAATCCAGAGCGGTTTTGGCCGTACCGGCACCATGTTTGCCTTCCAGCAACTCGGCATCAAGCCAGACATGATTACCACGGCGAAAAGTCTGGCTGGTGGTCTGCCGATTTCGGGCGTGGTGGGCAAAGCCGAGATTATGGACAGTCCGGCCCCTGGCGGCCTGGGCGGTACTTATGGCGGTAACGCGCTGGCCTGTGCGGCGGCACTGGCTGTACTGGATATCTTTGAGCAGGAAAACCTGCTGGCGCGTTCCTGCCAGTTAGGCGAGCAGTTAAACCAGCGTCTGCGCCAGCTTGCGGATAAATATGCCTGCATCGGCGATGTACGCGGCGTGGGCTTTATGCAGGCCGTTGAGATTCTGGATGTGGATACGCATAAACCTGACAGTGCACTGACGCAAAAGATCCTCGACTGCGCCTGTCAGGAGGGGTTACTGCTGATTAAATGTGGCTTACATCGCAACACCATACGTTTCCTTGCACCGTTAGTGACCACCGACTCGCAACTTGAAGAGGCGCTGCATATTTTCGATATCGCGCTGGCGCGCGCGACCGGTCGTTTGTAACCCTCGCTGCTCTCATTGACAAAGCAACCACCCGGCCTGCGGCCTGCCACGCCGCAACCGGGTGTCACGCTGGCGCATTTTTTGCAAAGCGTGATAAGCCCGGGATTTTTTGTGTTACAAAAAAGTAGCGTAGTTGTTATTTTAAAAGGCGTATTTTAAGTATCACGCAGAATGCGCGTTGCGCTGACACACACAGAACCTTTCTGGGTAGTAACGAACATCCAGTACAGCTGTAAACAATGAGGGGTGCTATGAACGGCTTAATGAAACTCGACCGCATCGATATCAATATTCTGGTGCAACTCCAAAAAGATGGCCGTATCAGCAACGTCAATCTCGCCGATGCAGTGGGGCTGTCCCCGAGTCCCTGCCTGCAGCGGGTAAAACGGCTGGAGCAGGCCGGCTTTATTACCGGCTATGAAGCGCACGTCAATCTCACCAAAATTACCGATTCCGTCACCGTGTTTACCGAAGTCACCCTGAACGGACATCGTCGCGAAGACTTTATGAAGTTCGAAGCAGCGATGCGTGAAGTTGATGAACTGATGGAGTGTCACTTGATTACTGGTGGCTACGATTACCTGTTGCGCTTTATTACCCGCAGCATTGAGCATTATCAGGATGTGATTGAGAAGATGCTGGATGCGCAAATTGGTATCGATAAGTACTTCAGCTATATCGTGATTAAATCACCCGTCATGAAAAGCAGCGTGCCGCTGCGCTCCCTGATTAGCAAGCATAACCCAATGGAGTTCGGCGTCTGACGTTTGGTTAAGCGCGCAGGAACCTGACAACCTCATTCCCTGCGCGCCTTGCCGGGGCTTATCAGGTTCAGAGCAGCGTAATACTGAGTCGCGTCGCGCTGCTGACAGGTCTGGCCTGATAGCCTTCGACAATGATGCGACTAAAGTGCGCCGCAAGTGAGCCCGCCTGCATCAACGGGATCAGATCGCCCGCTGCTGGGCGATAGCCTTTGACAAACTTCACCCACAGCGTCCCCCCAGCCACTAAGGTCCCGTTCACGATGAGACGGCCACCACCCTGACCATCAATATCCAGTTCCAGACCGGCTTCGGGCAGTGCCGTGTAGCTTTTCACCTGTACCGGCGACAGGGCAGCAATGCGCACGCGGCCCTGATTGCCCACATAGAGATCACCCACGCCGAAGGCGCGGGCTGAACCGGCTTCCAGCACGCCACCCTGAACCTCCGTGCCGCCGCTGTAGCGGTTCGCGCCAGTGAGCCTCAGGGTGCCTGAACCCTGTAAGGTCAGCTTTCCCTGACCGTCGATCGCATTCCGCCAGCTGTCGGACTGATTAAAACCGCCTTTAGCGGCGTCCATTGCCACTTTAACGTTGCCGGTAAACTGACCATATCCGTCGGCGGCGGCCACCATGTTCAGGCGTCCCCAGCCTTCAGCATCGTCCATGATCGGGTAGCCTGAGGCCAACGCGGTAGTTTTTAATACCACGCGCCGTTGCAGGGCGCTCAGATAGGGAAACCGGGTTTCCAGCAAGATCTCGGCCCCTTTGGGCACCACGGGGGAACGGTGGCGAGGGCCGATGGGGGCGAACCCAAAGGTCATGCGCCGCAGCGCCTGAAGGCGATTAAGGGTGGGATCGGCGAAGCGATCGGCGCTCGGCGGTGCGGCATGGGCATAGGCAAAGAAGGTGGCCGGTTGCGTCGCGGTGCGTTGCCATAATGCCTGATGCGCCTGGGTGAAGGCACGCCTGGCATCCTCATGATAAGCCGTCAGATTGGCGGTGGTTACCGCCAGCGCCAGCATGCGCCCGCCGATGACGTCCAGAGGCGAGTGCATTCCGGCCACGATCCGGTTTTCGCCCAGCTCCATCCCGCGGCTGACCATCTCCTGATAGCGCTCCGGCACCAGCCACGCCATGGTAAGGGCATCTCTGACGGCTTCCGCCGTGTGGCCGCTGATAAATCCGCCGTCGATGGTGGCTGTGGATTCTCCGCAGGCACAAGCGCAGGAACAACCTCTACCGCCGAACGCCAGCGATACGGACGCGCATATTTATAGAAGCGCTTCACCGGTTCGGTCGAGGCGTTGTTGCCCATTTCATTGAGAAAATCCACCACCAGACCAAAGTCGCGATTGCCTTCCTGACTGCCCACACCGGTATTGTTGCCTTTATCCACGTACAGCACGGTGGTGGCATCAGCCGGAATGCGTGTCAGGGTTGTGACCTGCTGGGCCGCACTGCGCCATGCGCCCGTCAGTGGCCCCATGCCATCTGTGACGCTGTAGCCTTTGCCACGACGGTCGTCGTAATAGGCCGCCTCAGCCTGGGCTGCCGTGCGCCGTCGTGTCGTTGTCACCACATACTGAACATTCGCGGCCAGGACGTGAGAATTGAGGATTGTGCCGCACTCGGGGGCCTTATCAGGCAGTCCCGTGCAGTCAGAAGGCGTAATGGCTGCAAAACCCTCACGGGCCGGCGCGGTAATCCCCGCATCGACCTTTAGCGTGCGTGGGCGCCACAGGGCAAGAAAGCCGGATACCACGCGCACACCGGCATTGGTGTCGAGCGTCGCAAACCGGGCATCACCACGTTGGTTCGTGGCGATATTGTCGATAAACGCGGGCACGTCTGCGGCAGGCGCGCTGTCGGTGAAGCCCGGATCCCTCGGCGGGACAGGCAGTGCGGTAGCGGGCCGATCCTGACCCAATACAGGTGTCGAAACCATGCCAGAAAACAGCGCCAGATAAAGGCCAAAACGAACAGCAGCAGACATGATGAAAACCTTCAGGGCGAATGGTGGCCCGGTATTGTGGCCGCAAAGCGTTAATGACACATGACAATCCCGTGACGATCTGACGTGAAAATAGCTTTCCAGATGGTGCTGTAAAGTTTCCCATTTGTTGTGCAGTCTGCCCCATAAACGTGCCCTGAACCGCCGTGACGCGGCCGGGGGAGCAGCGCGTCTTATCATAAGAATTCGATCTTGTATCCAAGGCCGTATCCCGACGGGCATTCACGCCCTATGACGTCGGGGCGGCGATTTTTGGCATGCTTCATGCAAATCCTGTCCGGTAAGCCCTATCCAGAAGAACACATGCGTGGAAAACGGATTAACAGCCCGGCAAGGCGGCACATCAACGCCACGCAATGCACACATGTCGGCAGCGATACGGCACGTTTTTCGTCATAACGATGGCGAGTACGGGATGAAAAACAGTGCGCTGACGCGGCTATCCGTAGACTGACATTGACCAGGAACTGACAAATGAAAAAACAGGCTTCCCCAACGTTAGAGCAGGAGTTTGAGCACGAACCCGTGCCGCTCTCACATCGCCATCCGACCCGGTCGGTTTCGGCCGTCTGGTTTGGTTTTCCTATGATCCTCACGAATGCGCTGTTTGGCGGCATCATCACCTGGCACCTTGGCTTCTGGCCTGCGCTGCTGGCGATTGTGATGGGCAATCTGGTGCTGTTTGCCTACGTCGGTGCGCTGAGCTGGTTTGCCGGTAACACCGGTATGAATTTTGCCCTGCAGGCGAAAAGAACCTTTGGCAGCAAAGGTTACATCCTCGTGTCGGGCTTCCTCTCGACCGTGGTGATTGGCTGGTACGCCTTTCAGACCGGACTGACCGGTACGGTGATTCATGAGACGTTCGGCTGGAATGCGCTGGGCGTGACGGCGTTTTCCATGGTGTTGTTTACTGCCGTCACCTTTTTGGGCGTCCGCGCGCTCTCGGTACTGGGCATGATCGCCGCACCGTTATTTATTGTACTCGGCTTTGTGGCGCTCTACTTCATCGGTCAGACGCACGACTTTGCCAGCATGTTTCACTGGACAGGTAGCCCGGCGGTGGCGGGGGCCATGAGCATGGGCACGGCGGTCACCATGGTGGTGGCGGGTTTTGCCGATTCCGGCACCATGACCGCCGATTTCACCCGCTGGTCGAAGAGTGGACGCGCTGCGGTCATTGCCGCCTTTTCGGCCTTTCCGGTCGCGAATTTGATCGCCTATCTGTTTGGCGTGATTATCGTTTCAGTTGGCGCGGCGGTCGATCCGCTGACGAACGGCGGCAACTTTCTGCCCATGCTGATGGGCCATGGTGATGTCCTGACCCTGGTGGCTTTCCTGTTTGTGTTTATCAACCTTGGCTCGGTATGTACGCACTGTCTTTATAACGGTGCGGTCGGGTTTAGCCATCTTTTTAACAGCAAGATGCGCCGCTGGACCCTGATTCTTGGCGCCATCGGCGGTCTGCTGGCACTGGCAGGCGTCTGGTCATATTTTCTCGAATGGCTGAGTCTGCTGGGCGTGGTGGTGCCGCCGTTTGGTGCGGTAATGATTGTCGATCTGATCTTCATGGCAAAGATGAGTGAGAAGCGTGCACCGCAGCGTTTTCGTGGCGTGGCGTTTGCGGCCTGGGCGCTGGGCAGTCTGTGCGCCGTTATTGCACATCTCGCGTTCCCACAGTTTGGTGAAGCGGTGATCGGTCTGGTGACCGCCGCACTGAGTTACACCCTGATGATGAAATTACGTGCCCCGGCACCCTTACTGGAGAAAAAGAATGCCTGAGTACAGCGTGAACTCAACCCCGTATCCGTGGCCGTTTGACGGCCAGTTTAGTCCGGCCGACACGGCTCTCCTCGTCATTGATATGCAAATCGATTTTTGTGGCCCGGGGGGCTACGTTGACAGGATGGGCTACGACATTGGCCTGACGCGTGCGCCTGTCGAACCCCTTAAAGTGTTACTGGCACGTATGCGGGCGCTTCAGTTTCCCATCATTCATACCCGGGAAGGGCACCGCCCGGACCTGAGTGACTTACCGGCAAACAAGCGCTGGCGTTCGGCCAGGATGCAGGCGGAGATCGGCAGTACAGGGCCGTGCGGCCGTATCCTGGTGCGCGGTGAGCCGGGCTGGGAGATTATCCCCGAGCTCGCCCCCTTAGCAGGAGAAGTGATCATTGATAAGCCCGGTAAAGGATCCTTTTATGCCACAGACCTTGAGCTGGTCTTACGCAGTCGCGGCATTCGGAATTTAATTATTACCGGTATCACGACGGATGTATGTGTTCATACGACGCTGAGAGAGGCCAACGATCGCGGATATGAGTGCCTGGTATTGTCCGACTGTTGTGCCGCCACAGAGCAACGCCATCATGAAGCCGCGCTGAGCATGATCCACATGCAGGGCGGCATCTTTGGTGCCGTTGCTACCTCTGCTGCGCTGCTGGACACGCTCGGTCAGCCTTAATGGGCTGTTCTGCCAGCCTGTCGCCCTGAGCGGGACAGGCTGGCGCAAATTCATTTTTACGTCACCGTCTCGTCACCTCGCTGTCATCTGATCCCGTCACTCTGTTTCCATCCCGCAGCATCTTCGCTGTGAAATCCCTCTACTGATGTGAGGATTTAATTGTGATGGAGTTATCCAGACATCCGACCACTGTTTATCAGGCTGTTGCCGCGCAACTGGAGCAGGCTGTTCAGGAACGCTACCGCAGCGGTGACTATTTACCTTCTGAGCAGCAGCTGGCCGATCACTATGCGGTGAACCGCCATACGCTGCGTCGGGCAGTAGACGAACTGGTGAATAAGGGCCTGCTGCAACGTCGCCATGGTGTCGGCATTTTAGTGCTGATGCGCCCCTACGACTATCCGCTACACGCTCAGGCTCGCTTCAGCCAGAACCTGATGGAGCAGGGCAGCGACCCCACCAGTGAACGCCTGCTGGCGGTGCTGCGCCCGGCCAGTGCCGACGTGGCCGCCGCGCTTGGCGTCAGCGAAGGCGCTAACGTTATTCATCTGCGAAACCCTGCGCCGGGTAAATGGCCTGCCGGTCTGCCTGATCAACCACTTCCTTGCCGATCTCAGCTGGTGGCCACAGCTGCAGCGCTTCAACAGCGGCTCACTTCATGACTATCTGCAGCAGCACACCGGTAAGCAGCTGGTGCGCAGCCAGACGCGCATCAGCACCCGCCGGGCGCAGGCTAAAGAGTGTAAGCAGCTGGAAATCGCGCTGCACTCTCCACTGTTGTGCGTGCGGACGCTGAATAAAACCACCGATGGCGCAATGGCGGAATACTCCGTTAGCCTCACGCGTGGCGACATGATCGAACTCACTCTGGAGCATTAATGAAACAGCAAACGGCCCGCCAGCACTGGCTTTCGGTGTTGGCACACAGCAGCGCAGCCGAGCTTGACGCGTACTGGCAGCCGCTCAACCTCAAGCCCGAATTTACCCTGATTCGCCCGGCCGAGATTGGCCTGACGCGCCTGCAGGCCCGCATGGGCGCCACCGGCAAACGCTTTGTAGTGGGCGATGCCACCGTGACGCGTGCAGTGGTGCGGCTGAACGACGGCACCCTGGGTTACAGCTATCTTCTCGGTCGGGATAAAGACCATGCCGAACGCTGCGCTCTGATGGATGCCCTGTTGCAACAGGCGGACACCGCTGAACTGCTGCAGGAAAAAATAATTATCCCGCTGGCGGCCTCGCGTGAAGAACAGCGTCAGCTGCGTGCACGTGAAATCGCCAGCAGCAAAGTGGACTTCTTTACGCTGGTACGCGGAGACAATGAATGACTTTACTGGCAAGTTTTAATCACCCGGTTGCGGATGCACAGCATGCCTTCCGCCGCATTCTGAAAGCCATGAGCGAGCCTGGCGTGATGGTTTCCCTGCCGCTGCAACAGGGCTGGGGCGCACTTTCGCCTGCCGCCACCGCCGTGCTGCTGACGCTGGTGGATCAGGAAAGCCCGCTGTGGCTGGATCCCCAGGTTGATAATCAGGAACTGCGCGATAACCTGCGTTTCCATACGGGTGCGCCCCTTACCGACAGCAATGACGCAGCCTTTGCGCTCAGCCACGCGACCGCTCAGCCCAATCCTGCAGACTTCGCCGCAGGCGACAATCTGGCACCGGAAAAAAGCACCACGTTGATTATTGAGGTGCCCGCACTGAACGGTGGGCTGGCGCTACGGTTGTCTGGTCCGGGCCTGCGTGAGGCGCGCGCCATTGCGCCCCAGTTGCCAGAAAGCGTGCTCGAATACCTGCGCGCCCGACCGCATCCGTTCCCTCAGGGCGTGGATCTCATCTTTACCTGTGGCGAAGCGATGATGGCGGTGCCACGGACAACCCATGTTGAGGTGTGCTCATGTACGTAGCGGTCAAAGGGGGCGAAAAAGCCATTGCCAATGCCCATCATCTTCAGGCCGATCTGCGCCGGGGCGACCGTGCGGTCGCGGAGTTATCCTGCGATCAGATCGCGCAGCAGCTTGGCCTGGCGGTAGATCGCGTGATGACCGAAGGCGGCATTTACGATCCCGCGCTGGCGGCGTTAGCCATTAAACAGGCCAGCGGCGATCTGGTTGAGGCCATTTTTTTGCTGCGCGCCTATCGCACAACCCTGCCACGTCTGGCGCAAAGCACGCCGCTGGACACCGGCAATATGCGGATCGAGCGGCGTATCTCCGCGGTTTATAAGGATTTGCCTGGCGGTCAGGTTTTAGGCCCAACCTATGACTACAGCCACCGGCTGCTGGACTTTACCCTGATGGCTAACGGGGAAACGCCTTTGCCGCCGCGCAGTGAGCAGGCGCTACCCGAACACTGCCCGCACATGTTCAGCATGATGAGCGACGAAGGCTTAGCAGAGCGTGAAAGCGACGACGGCAGCGAACCCACCGACATCACCCGAGAGCCAATGGGCTTTCCCGCCTCGCGTGCCGCACGACTGCAACAGCTGGTGCGCGGCGATGAAGGTTTTCTGCTGTCGCTGGGCTATTCCACCCAGCGCGGCTATGGCCGCACCCATCCGTTTGCCGGAGAAATCCGGACCGGTTATGTCAGCGTCAGCGTTTGCCCGGAAGAACTGGGATTTGAGCTGGAGATTGGGGAAATGCTGCTGACCGAGTGTGAAATGGTCAACGGTTTTACCCACGATGGGGAAAGCGCACCGCACTTTACGCGCGGCTATGGCCTGGTCTTTGGTCGGGCAGAGCGTAAAGCCATGTCCATGGCGCTGGTGGATCGCGCCTTACAGACGCGCGAGCACAATGAACGTATCACCAGCCCGGCGCAGGATGAGGAATTTGTTCTGTCCCATGCGGATAACGTTGAAGCCGCAGGCTTTGTTTCCCACTTAAAACTGCCGCACTACGTCGATTTCCAGGCGGAACTGGAACTGCTGAAACGTCTGCGTCAGGACTATCAGGAGCAGCAAAATGGCTGAACTCAGCGGCTATAACAACGGCTACCTTGACGAACAAACCAAACGCACTATCCGGCGCGCCATCTTAAAAGCGGTGGCGATTCCAGGCTATCAGGTGCCCTTTGCCGGACGCGAAATGCCGATGCCTTACGGCTGGGGCACCGGCGGGATTCAAATCACCGCCAGCGTCATTGGCGACAAAGACGTCCTGAAAGTCATCGACCAGGGCGCGGACGATACGACCAACGCCGTATCCATCCGTCGTTTCTTCCAGCGAGTGAGCGGCGCGGCCACCACGGAACGCACGGTGGATGCCACGCTGATTCAGACGCGTCACCGTATTCCGGAAACCCCGCTGGAAGAAGATCAGATTCTGATTTTTCAGGTGCCGATTCCTGAGCCGTTGCGCTTTATCGAACCGCGCGAGACGGAAACCCGCACCATGCATGCGCTGGAAGAGTACGGCATCATGCAGGTCAAACTGTACGAAGATATTGCCCGTTTCGGCCACATCGCCACCACCTATGCCTATCCGGTGAAGGTCAACGATCGCTATGTGATGGATCCGTCGCCGATTCCCAAATTCGATAACCCGAAGATGCACATGATGCCCGCCCTGCAGCTGTTTGGTGCCGGACGCGAGAAGCGCATCTATGCCTTGCCGCCTTACACCAAAGTTGAAAGCCTCGACTTCGACGATCATCCCTTCACCGTGCAGCAGTGGGACGAACCCTGTGCGCTGTGCGGATCGCGTCACAGCTATCTGGACGAGGTCGTGATGGACGATCAGGGAACGCGCATGTTTGTGTGCTCAGATACCGATTTTTGCCACCAGCAGCAGGAACAACAACATGCACAGTGAACAACCGCTGCTCGCGGTCAATAACCTCACGCACCTTTATGCACCGGGCAAAGGTTTCGAAGAGGTCAGCTTTGATCTCTACCCGGGCGAGGTGCTGGGGATTGTGGGAGAGTCCGGTTCGGGTAAAACCACCTTGTTGCGGAGCCTGTCTGCCCGGCTGGCCCCGCAGGCAGGCGCAATTCATTACCTGCAGCGCGATCTTTACCAGATGAGCGAAAGCGACCGTCGCCGCTTACTGCGCACGGAGTGGGGCGTGGTACACCAGCATCCGCTGGAAGGACTGCGTCCCCAGGTCTCGGCGGGCGGCAATATCGGTGAGCGTTTAATGGCCGTCGGCCACCGTCACTATGGCGAGATCCGCGCCGAGGCGAGTCACTGGCTGCAGGCGGTGGAAATCGCTGCGAACCGTATCGATGACCTGCCGACGACGTTTTCCGGCGGCATGCAGCAGCGTCTGCAAATCGCCCGCAATTTAGTCACCCAGCCGAAACTGGTGTTTATGGATGAACCTACAGGCGGGCTGGACGTCTCGGTGCAGGCGCGCTTGCTGGATCTGCTGCGTACGCTGGTGCGCGAACTGAATCTGGCGGTGATCATTGTGACCCACGATCTGGGCGTGGCGCGTCTGCTGGCGCATCGGCTGCTGGTCATGAAGCAGGGCCGGGTAGTGGAAAGTGGGTTAACCGACCGCGTGCTGGATGATCCCCACCATCCTTATACGCAACTGCTGGTTTCATCGGTGCTTAACTAATGGCGACAGCGACTATGAAGACGCAACTGCGCGTAGAAAATTTGTGCAAAACCTTTGTGCTGCACAATCAGAATGGGGCGGCTCTGCCAGTGT